>JADBJO010005011.1:143300-168300 GCA_016801955.1 Conus betulinus | reverse complement strand
AGCAATGCAAGTAGATCCAATTTTGTACACTACATTTAAAAGCGATATTGGTCCCCAGTTTTTTTTCATTTGATCGTTAGGTTTGTCCCCTTTAGTTATACATATTATGACCCCCTCTTTCTGAGTTGCAAATGGTTCATTTTTTATCAAACCGATTGTTAAGGGATCTCGCGACATATGGTCCTAACTGTAACAAACAAACAAACAAAAAATAAACTCAACAGTGAAACCGTCACTTCTAGGGCTTTTTTAAAAAATCATTCACGTTCTTCATTGCACACTCTGCTTCTTCTAAAGTTATTTTCCCTTCAAGAGAACTTTTTCCCTCTTCTGTTGATGTTGGCAATCGATCGACCAGATTTGAAAATTCACACTGCTCTACCACGCTTTCCAGTATAAACCTTTATTAAAGGAATTAACTTCCCGCGCAGTATCATTGTCTTTAGTTAACGTGATACCATCCTTGGCGGTAAGCTTCATTATATGCTTGCTAACATAGTTCCGTTTTTCAAGACTGCAAAGGCAGGTGAAGACAGTGCTTCACCTTCGGGTGTTTCTTTTTCTTGGTCCTCCCAGCAGACCTTCGGGTGTTTCGGGTTTTCTTTTTCTTGCTAACATAGTTCCGCTTTTCAAGACTGCAAACATATTTTGTTATTTTTCCCCTTCAGCTACCCACCTTGCCTTTGAGCGTAAAAAGATACCTTCCATTCTTTTTTGTCTTAAACTGATCATTACTTGTTTGCTATTTTCTGGTTCTCTGTTCTTTTCATCACTGAGTAAATCTTCTCTTTCCAGTTGTTTTATATTCTTTTCAAGTTCTTTCTCTTTTTTTTTTCAAAACACCCCTTTTTTCTTCATTGTTGCATAGGAAATAGTTTTCCCTCTAATTTTCATCAGCAGCGTACCCAGAAACAGCTGATCTGAGATAATAAACTGCAGCTCAACTTTTGGCACCTTTTCCAAGGCTTCACGAAAATAAGGCAGGGCTGCATATTCTTCGGTTACCTCCTTGATCACATTGTTTATTTTTTCTACATACTTTATGTCCTTTAATAGAGAACTATTGAACTTCCACAGTGAGTTCCTCTTTTCTTCTTTACCCCATTGCAAAGTTAATGATATCAAAGAGTGAGTCGGTTCGGTAGCCTGGTAGTATATCTACGTCAGAAACATAACTACAGTATATCCGAAATGAGAAAATAAACCCAACCTACTCTGCTGAAAGGGCTTGTTTCTCCTGCATGTATATCTTCAAAACTCGGATTTTATTCCCGCCGAATGTCTACGAGATCCAAATTATCCAACATATCATCTAGTCGTTCTTGTGCTTTTGTATTATCATTGTGTTTGTAGTTGCAGCAATCCACAGCAAAATGTCGTACTGAATTCCAGCCTCCCGCAATGATCTTTTCGATCCCTATTTTCGCGAATGTGCTGTTCTAATGTAACATAAAAATCTGGGTCATCACGGTTAGGTCCGATCGATTCACAATCAACAAGTCCCTGTCCATTGCCTTCATGAAACAAAAACTGAATTACCAAATTGGTCTTTGTAAACCTTGTTCAAATGGAAATCAAAGTTATTGTTAAAACGTATTGCAACCCCAGGAGTTTAGAATTGTGTGAGACAAAGTAACATTTGCAACCCCATACCGCTTTGATGTAAGCTTCTAGTTTAGGATCAAAGTGAATATCTTATAACAAAAATATTGAATAAGATTTTTCCCTCAGATAATTAAACACGTCTCGATGCTTCTAAGCATTTCCAAGACCCTGACAGTTCCTAGACCTAATTTCAATTTTTCTGCAAGCCATTATTTAGGAGGACGAATGTATACTTCATAAGAACATCCGTATACCCTCAACATCAAGATTAAGCTTACAACCATCTCTGTTTTCCACAGAGCACATAAAAAATGAAGCGGTTTCTCCAGCAGCACATTTGGCGAATATAAACGAAACTGAAAAAAAATGAAATCCATGTTACATACACTATACACATCTTCACATTTGCACAAACCCACATTGCACGATGGTGAAAAATCAGTGGTGACAAATAGTAAAGCTGTCAATTCGCTGGCAACGTTACACATAGCAAACACATACCATTGACATAGAAACATAAACAAATCATGCATAAGTTTCTATGGTGATGGTAATCATTGGCATGAGCAGAGCAAATAAAAGCAATCATCGTTAATGTAATTCATAAATTTGTTGAGGACACTACATATCTATCACCAACAGAGGAAGAAAAAGACAACAAAGAAGACAAGAACAAGATTCTTTCTGACCGAACGAAGCTGAATGAAATCCTACCCATCCATGCTGATCTTCCTGATGCTCGGCCTCCAGAGATTATACTGCCACGTATTGGATCCTCCCTCTCTTTTCATACCCAAACCCACAAATACACACATGCATTCACACACACCGTCACCCCACACCCACACATAAACGCACGCGCACCCTCCTCCCGCCACACACAAATGTACTCTGTATCTCACACACACACACACACACACACACACACAGAAACAGAGAGAGAGAGAGAGAGAGAGAGAGAGAGAGAGAGAGAGAGAGAGAGAGAGAGAGAGAGAGAGAGAGAGGCGCGCGCGCGCATAGAAAGGGAGAGACGGCGAGAGGGAGGAAGAGGCAGGGAGGGAACAGGAACGGAGGGAGGCGACATTGATGAAATTCCTCTGATAAAGCTAAACACGGTGTTTATATGTACATTATGTTACAGATCGTG
Source organism: Conus betulinus (assembly GCA_016801955.1). Lineage (NCBI taxonomy): Eukaryota > Metazoa > Mollusca > Gastropoda > Neogastropoda > Conidae > Conus > Conus betulinus. The sequence goes on along the minus strand of JADBJO010005011.1, from coordinate 165,548 downwards.
GGATATCACACACCACGCATATATATGCCTTTGGCTGCAAACATCAGTCTTATATACGCATGAAGCCTGAACATGCACAATTAGGTAGAAATGCTTACACTTAGTCCACGACACCTTCACACAATCCATTGGCCACAGTGTCCAGAGATCAGGACATGTCCAAAAATATGATAAATCATGTGTTACTGCAAGTTTTTAAAACATCATCAGTGACATTAACGCAGGAAAGTCAACAATATGAAAATAATTTGCATCAGGAGCAAACAAAAGATACATTGGCAAAATTACATATACCACACTCACATAATTCTACATATTTGCATAGAAAAAAAAAAAAAAAGAAAAAGAAAAAAAAATTATCAACAGGTATTGAAACTTGTATTGCAATGGTCTCTGGTATGAACAGTGTGGAGAAAAAATCATCATCATTAATACGAATCCTATAGTATTCTGCATATATCCACCACCACATGAGGAAGGGCTGTTAATAAATAATCATCATTAATACGAATCTTCATTATATAGTCTTCAGCATATATCCACCACCACATGAGGAAGCGCTGTTAAAGGAAACTTGTGAAATACAGTCAGAAAGTATTATGATCACTAAGCCAATCGCAGCGATGCACAGGCTCGGAAGATAGAAGTGTAAGTATCATCATTTTCTCTCCCAGCCCCTCTCCTCCCCAAACCCAGGCACATGCGCTCGCTCACATACACGTTTAGCAGAAGGGAATGAAAAGATTGGGGTAAGGCAATGAGGAAGAACTAGAGACAGAAGGAGGGAATGGAATGAAGCGAAGCGGAGGCGTTGGGGGGGGGGGGGGGGGGGGGGGGACGAAGGAAGGAAAGGAGGACAGACAGCGCAAAGAACCACGCGGCAGTGGCGGGTTGGACTCTCCAGGCAGCATTCTTTGAACACCGCCAGTGATATCACAGAGAACCACGCGGCAGTGGCGGGGTTGGACTCTCCAGGCAGCATTCTTTGAACACCGCCAGTGATATCAAATACAGTTTATAAACAGCTGTCACATTTATATCAACCATACCATACAATAAAACCAAATGATGTGCCTATTGCCAGCTTTCATATTAGTTGTAATATTAATGTGAGATGAAAAAGCTCAAGATCAGTTTACACATCATCACTTTCAGTATAATACCCTTCACCTCCAACTGACCCCCACCGAATCCCATCCCCGCCATCGCCACCCCACCCCCAGCCACACCGCCGCAATCACATCCACCACTCCCCCCCCCCCCCCGCCCCCGCCACAACTAACCAAGTAAGTCCCACCCCACCCCCAACCCCTAGCCTCAAACCAAGAACGTCAGGGAAAGGTGGCGGACAGAACGGAAGGGGGAAGTCACTTAAAGATAGAGAAGAGGAGAGCAGGAGGGAGAGAAAGGGGTAGAGAAAGGAAATCTCTTATACAGTAATTGAGAGTTCAGAGAAAGAGAAGAAAGAAAGAAAGAACAGAAAAGAAAAGAAAATCATCTAACTCAAAAGTAGCGAACAGTTTCATAATGCATTGTTATGACAGATGTAGATATTCAAATTCAGAACATGTGGTTTTCTTACCAAGTGAACGTGGTAGAAGAAGACAAAAGAAAAGAAAAAAAGTGTCCAAAGAAACAACCGCGTACTACGGCCTCGTGTACATGCAGCTAAAGGAAGAAGATGGGGGGAAATGCAAATCATCACCAAACACACACAGAACACTTTCACTTCAGGCATCTTCTTGGTCACTGAGCACGTGAGCAGTCATTGCCCGTCGAAAGGCATCGTCTAGGTCCCTGTGAATGTTCAGTTTTCAGGATAAATTCATTTTCAGCTTGGCCATTATTTTTCCCATTTGAATTCCACACTGACATTGTCGCAGAATGTTTGCACGCATCTGTTTGAGATTATAGAGTCCCGTTTTTTTTTCCTATCGAAAAGTCTCACCAGTATAGGCCTGGGTTTGCCATTACCTCGTTTTCCCTGACCTGTGGGCCACTTCGGTGTCCGCGCAGCCGTGGTGGCGATGCCCAGTCCGTCGGTGAAGACCTTGCACATTTTCCCTACACAGTCTCAGTCGCCTCCCCGTCAGCCTCCGGCACTCGGTGCACACATAAGTTCCACCGCCTGCTGTACCGCTGCAGGTCGTTCAGACTTCTCTCGTTCTCCTTATCCGTCTGTCCTGTTGCCTAATCGTGTTCGTTACACTCTCGTTTTTTTTTTTTTTCTTTTCGGCTATGATTTCAGTGTGTGCGTTTTCCAGCTTAGTTTCTGCCTCAAACATCCTGCCCTCCAGTTCTTCCATCTTGTCTTAAAGAGTTTTCATTTCGTTTCCAATTTGTTGCAGTTCATCTTTTGTCAAGAGGTTATCGAATCTTTGATTGATCTTCTCGAGAGCTTCTTGTATAGTCATGTTGTCACTGGTGCGATCAAAAGTCAGCCATTTTTTCAGGTTTTAGACTTCCGCCTTCACATACACTAATGTCACTGTCTGAAGTAGAGGAGAGCTATCTTTTCTGACTTACTTGTGTCTGGTTGTTGCCGCTCATGACTCCATCTGCCAGCATATAAATTTAAAGTTGATGACGGGCGAAGATAAACCGCTTCAGCACACCTGATTTCAAGCGCCTGTGGGTTGTTTACATTTTGTTTGCTGCACTGCTGCTGCCATTTCCGGGGTTAGATTCCAACCAAAAAATATGACATACCCTTGGAATCGCTACAGATCCAGGAAAGTTTTTACACAGTCGCCATGATCAATCGCTGTCTAATTAACGCTGTAATTAAAAAAGATACCACTGAGGTGTGCCAATGTCTGTCTGGTCTTGCTGTGAGCGATCATTCACCACCCCTTCTTTCTTCTATACTTTCTTTCCTTCTTTCTTTCTTTCTTTCTTTCTTTCTTAGTTTTCTTGCTTTTCCAATCCCCCCCACCCCCACCCCCACTTTCTGTTCCTTCATTATTTCCAGTTTGTTTACTTTCGTTTTCATCCTTCTTTGTCATTCTTTATTCTATCGAATCTATAGTTTGGTTAAAAAAGATATATACATTACTAGCTTACCTAATATTCCATCTGAAACTAAAATTTTGATATCGATTTTAACACGTCAATGTATGATTCAGCCGCAAAGTGGCTTATTGTCTGCATTTTCGTTTTCAAAGTAAAGTTTTTTTCTCTCCTGTATGTGCATTAATGTCACCACATTATCATGATTACATGGAAGTCATCAAACTGGTTATGTAGATAATTATACAAGACCTTACCCCTGTTCCATAGTCATTCTCAGTGACATCCAAGAATTTCTCATTACATACAGGAGTTTATGTGCGTACTGCAAAGTTTTGTATTTTTATCTGGATTCGTTCGGGATTGTTTTGTTTGTTTGTTTTTACAATGATCAATGACAATTATCTTTTCAGAAACACCACCTTTTTGCCAGGAAAATGTCGTTTTTGACAAAAATCTTGATTCAGTTTTTTTCACTGGCAAAAGACTTTGGCCAATTTTGACATAAAAACATCATGAAGTTTAGATGGCTCTTAATCAAACTCTTCATCAACAAAACTTTCTGAAACGGAAAATGCGTCAGATTTGTGTGGTACACTCACGAACGAACTTACTCCACACAGTTTCTGCAACAGCCCCTTATATTTTCATGTAAACAGTCTGATTGTGTGTGTGTGTGTGTGTGTGTGTGTGTGTGTGTGTGTGTGTGTGTGTGTGTGTGTGTGTGAACCTAGGCCATACCCCTCACTCTTTTCTGGTCCACCAGCATCTCTGACAGATTGTGACCATGACCGGCTCCCAGCGTTCGGAAGAGTTCCAGTTTTCGGTGAAGCTGACTGAACAATCGACACATGCCTAGCGCCTACTCTTTGACTCCTTCACACCGTCCACACCCTCCTCCTCCTCATGTACCACAGCATCTCTGTAGCTCAGTGCTGGTGATGTAGGTTCAGCTGTTGGAGAGCTGTCGCCCCTCCTTGATACCACACCTCCCCTGACCCTAAGGAAGTGCTAGCTATCCTCACGTCACATTTGGATGCTTGTCTGGGCAAGGGGGTCAACTTGGAAGTCGCTCACCGGCTATTGGTTTGTTACCATTGCAGCAGGCCCGTACACGCATGTTGCGGCGCTTTCGGATAAAACTTTGCACGCAGCAGGTCAGGTATTCTGTTACATCAGTCTCCTCCTTCTGCAGCCCTTCTTTTCCTTTTGTCGGAACATGCATTTTCTGTGCCCAGGATGCACTCGTGACAGTCAGGGGTCTGGGTCTGCCATGGCTCAACAGGCCCTTGGGTTTTCTAGTCATGAGCACATATCGACAACAGTCCTGATATCATAAACATGAAAAAGACTTACAAGTGCCTTCACTGGTACTTTCAACACAAGTGTTGTCTTTGAGGCCGTTTTATTCGCTGGCACAGCCCTGAAACACAAAACTACCATGAACTTGCCAGTGGCAGTTTTGTGTTGTTGTTTGCTAACTGGCTTGTTTCTTCAATGGCATGTTTCGTCCTCCACATGCATCGCCACACACACACACACACACACACACACACACACACACACACACACACGAGAGAGAGAGAGAGAGAGAGAGAGAGAGAGAGAGAGAGAGAGAGAGAGAGAGAGAGAGAGAATGGAAAATGCTGTCACCTTGTGCAGGCTATAAAGCATCCGAAAACCCTTATTTCTGAACACTTTATGGGATTCAGACATTTTGAAACGAAACGGGAAATCTCGATCTCCCCTCCGCCTCCACAATCACTTCCTGTACGTCACCCATCGCTTCTGGTAAGGGAGGTAATGTTTCCACAACGCCTCCAAAGTTTCTCTTGCCGACATCCCTCACGGTGTACACTGTGACCTGGTCCTGGGCTTCACATTGCAGGTTCATGTGACGAAAGCTGATCATGATGCTTTGGTTGTCGTGGACCAAGAGGGATATTGTGTGGTTGAAATGCATGGGGAAGTTTCCTATTTGAAACCAAAAAATGTATCCCGTTTCAGACTCTGGGTTGTATCCCGCAAGCTGCACGTACCCTGGAATCAAATTCGTCATCTCCACTGTCACAAATGTGGACAGCGTCAGTTCCTAAAGTGCAGGTCAAACACCTGGTATGTCGTATCTATGAGACCCTGTCGTCTTAAGTCATTGCATCTGAATCATTAATTCATTTCTCCTTCAGCTGTAAGTCCAGTGGTATTGCATCTTGGCAAATTGTTGTCTAAGTTAAATTCTTTCACCTGACACATTAAATCATTCATCCTTAAGCTGTAAAATCCTATAGTCTTAGAGCTTAGCAAATATCGTATTAAATCCCTTCAGCTGAGTCAGTAATATATTCATCCGTAAAACTGTAAATCCTGTGGTCATACAGCTTAGCAGATATCGTCTTAAATCCTTTCATATGAGTCATTAAGTTATCTATCCTTCAGTTGATCGCAGTTCAGCAAACATCGTCTTAAATCCTTTCATCCGAGACATTAATTCTTTTATCATTAAGCTGTAAATCCTATGGCATTGCAGCTTAGTAAATATCGTCTTCAATCCTTTCATCTAGTTCATTAATTCATTTATCCTTCAGTTGATCGCAGCATAGCAAATATCATCTTAAATCTTTTCAGCTGAGTCATTAATTCATTTATCCCTAGGCTGTAAATCCTATGGTATCGGAGCTTAGCATATATGGACCAGTCTGCACGCAGTAACCTCCTTGATGATACTGAAACTGACACACACGGCTCCTGTCTCTGCCTGTTACATAACTGTGCAGCAAACTCCCGATTAAAAACTGTTCATTCTTTTCCTTGATTTTTTAATGTTATAATTAACTTGCTGCTATTCAAATAACTCTTTTTCTTTACACACACACACACACACACACACACACACACACACACACACACACACACACACACACACAATATGCATACACACATATATATATATATATATATATATATATATATATATATATATATATATATATATATATATATATGTATGTATGTATGTATATATATATAATGAATACTAAAACAAGCTGAACGTCTTTTCCCACAGGGACAGATTTAATATTCAAGCTTTCGCCATAAAGGCTTCTTCAGGAAACATTCCTACCTGGAGAAGCCTTTGTGGCGAAAGCTTGACTATTAAAGTTGTCCCTGTGGGAAAAGACGTTTAATTGTTGAAGTATTCATTTTATTCAAATCATCCTGTTAACGTCGTTTTGTTGAGGCGCGGTGTGAGTTTTAGTGAGAATTTTACCTGTGTGAATATATATATATATATATATATATATATATATATATATATATATATATATATATATAATGTGTGTGTATGCATATTATATATATATATATATATATATATATTATGTGTGTTTGCATATTATGTGACCACTCAGACTGTTCCATATCTTTTGATCTCTCTTGCATCCTTAAATGGATCCTCAAGCATAGGCTCAAAGATTGTCTCTTACATTTTATACTGTTTGCGTAATGTTTTTAGTTTTCAACAACCTTTTTCCTCTCCACACTTTCTTTCGTTTTGTTTAATTCTACTATCTTTCGCTGGCTGCTTTGGGGGTGCTGTTGGGTTCTTTTTCGAACCCTTTGCGGTCGGAACACCACAGAATTATGGACTATGGTGTGTCTCTATCTGACGCCAAGAGAGCAGACACAATCAGCCGTGTCTCCCTGATGAGTCCGATCCAGCGGACAGAAGGCCTCGGAGCAGGCGATACATAGAACTGCCTTCGAGAGGGAATTTTCTCATGCAGCTAGTGAAAGGTTTTCATATTTATGATGCAGCTAGTGAAAGGTTTTCATATTTATGATACAAATTTTCCCAGTTACTTCGTCTTCAAAAAAAAAAAAAATTTTCCCCCTCTCAAATCCAGATCTTTACCAAGTCATTACTATAATAATAGAAGAATTGTTAACCTGCACTTGTTTTCCCCCACTACTTAATTTGTTCAGCATTATATATATATATGATGAAAAATTTAGTAGTGGGAGAAAACAAATGCAAGCAGGCTGACAATTTTTCTTTATTATTAATGATTTTTTAACGTGGGGAGAGGGTACAGAAGATAAGAATGGAAAGTCAGGGAATTACGTTATGAGATCCTTCGTTAGCAGCCTATTCAGACCATCGTAATCCATCTTCAAGACAGACCTATTCCAGTTGCTTACTTCTAAACCTTTCGTTTGCCGAACAATTTAGAAGTGGGGAGAGAGAGCAAGAGAAGGCTAACAATTCTTACACACACATAAGCGCGCGTAATATATATATATATATATATATATATATATATATATATATATATATATATATATATAGAGAGAGAGAGAGAGAGAGAGAGAGAGAGAGAGAGAGAGAGAGAGAGAGAGAGAGAGTCAGTTTTATGTTTGCTTAGATTAATATCACACTGGTAAACATGCAAATTTGATTAGCCAAAACCATGGAGAGGATAAACGTATTGATGCAGTTTTCCTTTTGGAATATGCACTAGGTATAATGGACTCCTTGAATGTTCTTCGTGACAGATGGAGGGTGTTAGTCTTTCACTCTGCAGTCGTTCAAAATACAGATAGAATAATTGTGAAGATACGTATGTCACACACGGACGCGCGCGCGCAATACGCATGTATGAATGCTTCTGTGTGTATTGAAAATATGATCAGAGTAGTGATTTTTATTCATGTAAAGCTTGAAAAAGGCATCTTATGGTATGGATGACGAAAAAATATGTGTGTGTGTGTGTGTGTGTGTGTGTGTGTGTGTGTGTGTGTGTGTGTGTGTGTGCGCGCGCGCGCTATGGTATAGATAACGAAAAAGTGTGTGTGTGTGTGTGGTGTGCCTGCCAAAATGTCTTTTTACGATTTCATTGTATTCATGATCATACGTATACGTGTAATACCAAAGCTATGCACGACTGCATTTAAAATCGCTGTGCTTTTCCCTAAGTAATAGTCTGCACAGGTATCCTAGTCAATCATCAGGGTTAGAAACCGAAGCTGATGGCCAGAATTTAGAATTGCCAGATCGTGGGCAAGAGTCTATATTCTGCAGACATGTTGCTGCTTTACTTGCGAGAGAGAGAGAGAGAGAGAGAGAGAGAGAGAGAGAGAGAGAGAGAGAGAGAGAGAGAGAGAGAGAGAGAGAGAGAGATGGCCGAACTGTAGAATTACATAAATGGTAAACTGGAATAAAGAAGTTATCTCTTTCCCTGTATATAAACTCACCGAGCTGTTGTGACACATTTCACCGTTTCCAGTTCTGCGCCCTGTGCGATACGTGGTGCGTTGGCGATTCTCATCTCAGCACTGTAGTCTCTGGTGACGTCATTCACGTTAATCACCACTGATAATTGGTGACTTCTGACCTGATACAGTGAGAGAGGGTCAAAGTCTGGTTCACACCCCGTCCACACGACACTGTGTCAAAAAAAAGACGCTTTCTTCGGGGTGTCAGATCGTACCGTGGAACCTTCTGTAAATGATCTCAATACCAGGATGTAGTTGCTCCGTACGCATGTTTGTTTCAGGAAGTAAGCGTGATAGAAGTTGTAATGATCTAAGCATAGCGTAATTTCACATGTTAAAGAAGACCAGTTTCCAATTTGATTTTCCCAGCTGTGGTCGTATGAAATATTGACATTCATTGCTCTGACGGTCAGCTGTTTCTTTTCCGATGTCATACACTTGACGATGTCCGCTGTGCCAACAGCCTCCTCGGAAAGTGTGTATCTGTGAGTGTACGAGCAGGTACCTGGAGTACTCTCAATGCAGATTAAATTGCACGTGCCTGCGTGCCGCTTATCACAGATGTGTCATAAGTGTAAGCGTGAGACATCATTGCTATGAAGAATGGAGTTTGACATATAAAGCAAAAACAAAAATTGACATGTAAATTTTGTATCTTGAGCTAAAGATGAATATTAAAGCAGACATCCGCGTGCACGCGCGCGCGCGCACACACACAGACACACACATTCAGAATGAGAGAGAGAGAGAGAGAGAGAGAGAGAGAGAGAGAGAGAGAATGACAGAGACAGACAGACAGGCAGTGAGAGATAGAGACAGAGAGATACCAACAAGTGATTATTGGTGGCGGGATGAAGGCAAGTCAGCAGATACTAAAGCTAAAAAGACTGGATTGCATAGCATCTGAAAGCTAGACATAAAACAAAGCAACCATGAGCTTACCTCTGTTTCCATACAAACGGTATGGGGTGAATAAAACGTGCAATTGTTGCGAAGTGAGGGAAGACAGACTAAGTGTAGGACAAACATGCGAGTTCACACATCTTCCATTCTTTCTCTCACACTGCAATCATAAGAAAAGAAAAATAAACCAGAAAATTTCCCCTGAGCCAGCATGATATTACAATACACAAGAAATTTGATACAGAAAATATCTCTCACACACAGCTCTCTCTCCCTCCCCTCCCCCCCCCCCCCCCCCCCCCTTTCTCTCTCTATCTGTCTATCTTTACACACACACACACACACACACACACACACACGCGCGCGCGCGCGCGCGCGCGCGCGCGCACGCACGCACGCACACACACACACACACACACACACACACACACACACACACACACACACACAAAGTTGTCTTCGAGTAAATCAGTCTCAGTTCTGAGGACAGAGGATAGTTCACAGGGGGAACAGACGTACGATTTCCGTAGTCTAACAGACACATGAAAACACAGAACTAGCCACGATGAAGCATGCCCACTTTGAAACATGTAAGAATTTCAGTTTCCGTTTGCAACAACCATCACCACTCCGTACGACTTTGTTGTGCGATGCAGCAAGGTGGAAATGTATTACTCAATTCTTGCCACACATCATGCACACACAAATCAAAAACTTCAAAGAAATATAATCTAAAGGAAGAAATCAACATGTGGTGGTATGATGATGTGTGACAACGATGTGCATGATAGAACGACGCTCAAAACAAACAATTACAGAGTTCCAATGGGAAGAAGAAACAAGGAAAAAGTTCAGACTAGAGGGGTGAGGGGTGTAGATGCTTCACGAATAACGACGATGTAGACTTATCTCTTGTTCTCTTCGTCATTGTTGGCGTGGTCATTGTAGGTTGCGGATTTGATGCCCCAGCCCCCCTCCTTTACGATTCGCAGGACGTGGTTGATGAGGTTACGTGATGATGATCGTGGGTTGATAGAGGTAGAAGACAAAAAATAAAATAATTTTTTTAAAAAACCCTCAGGCAATCTTCCCGAAATGGTTGTGGAATTCTGGCTGGTGCTGCCACTCTGGCCCACACCAACCCAAGCAATGGCACGTCCAGTCTCCAGTCCCTTCTGTGGTGGATCGCACGAATGGCCCAGCTCCCCTTGGTCTGCGGCCGTCTCTTGCTCTTCGTCAGATTACTGAACCATTTCTCCATGGCTAGCGTGCTGTTCATATAGCCTTCTTCAGTTTCAAATCTTCCGCTAATCTGCTTCAAACGCTGGATCGTTGCAGAGTTTGATCTTCTTGCTGTCACCTTTTAATGCCTGCTGCCCGTTGTTCCTGATCTCGCCGAAGATCAGTGTTGCCCGATGACGTTGAATGCTTTAGTTTAGTTGTCAACGACAAAGCAGTTCATTGGTCAACGGTAACATGTGACTTTACTTGGCGATATCCGCCAATAAACCATGGATACAAAGGGACGTAACGAAACTTACGTATTTGTTAAAGACGTCACAAAATATTTTTTTCTTCTATCTATTTATGAGCTTGTTCCGTGACACACTCCAGTGATGTCCACATCCTGTCAGATTTGTTGATGGCAACTCCTGGAACACTTCTCGTCCACATCATTCCATGCAGAACGTTGCTCCAGTCCCAGAGCGGCCCAGCTCCTGGCCGACTTCCACAGGGAAAGAACCCTGAACAAAGTACAATCTTTGTTCTTCTCCTCACCCCCCCCCCCCCCCCCCCCCCCCCCCCCCCCCCCTGCTAATAAGCGAAATTCTTCCTTGTGTTGTCCTCTTCTCTCTGTCCCCTTTCTGTCTTGTCCTCCAAATTATTTACTCCTACTTCCTATTCACATTATACACATTGCTCAACATTCACACCAAATTAACAGAACCTTTACTTATTGCCTTATCACATTTGTGTTATTGATTATCAAGATACCATAACTTTAACATAAGTCATCAACTATTAATCATCACAACACTTGGAAACAAACTTTTTTCCAGACAGCTTGACACTTGTGGAGCTTTAGCCACTATGTGAAAAAAGTAATGATAGAAAATTCAAAACATTCCAAACACCTAAAAATATCAATCATTGTAATGTGTAACTCTAGTAGTAGCTGCAGTCGTAGTTGTAGTAATAGTAGCAGCAGTGGTGTTAGAAGCGGTAGTAGTAGCAGTAGAAGTAGTGGTGCTGGTGCTGCTGGTTGTGGCAATAGTAGTATACGTAGTAGTGGTAGTGATACTAGTAGTGGGGTGGTGGTGGTGGTGGTGGTGGTGGTGATGATGATGATGGTGGTAGATTACATAGTGCCTAACCTCAGTTAGAGACCACGCTCTAAGCGCTTTACAACCCACGTTTTATATCCATGAAATCATATCGATGATGACATGGTTTAGCCTCAATCTCTTTTTTTCTTTTTCAATACTCTCCATTTGGTCTGAACCCCTCCACTAAAAGATCAGCAGGACACTTAACGTATTGCTGAAAAAAAAAAAACACACACACAGTCAACACGAGAATAATATTTTCATCGCAGCAACTTTTCAAACTGTTCCTCTTTTTTCCGCTGTCGTCTTTGCAAGTATATGTTGATGGTGTAGAGGAAGGGATTGAGAGCAGAGTTGAGTGGCATCACAATGATGGCCATAGCAACGTTAATCTCCCCTGACACAGGCACTTCCTGTGAAGCCAGGAGGCCCAGTAAACCCACAGGAAACCAGCAGAGAAAATCTGACATGGCCACAGTGAACAGTCGACGAGCTATGTCTGTGTCCTGAGAACTCTGAGTACTTCGACCATGTTTTAGTGTGTTTGACTGTATCGACAGATAGATAGCTATCTGACCAAACGCAATGACCAGAAAGAGAACAAAGTTCAACACAATCATAATCCCAAAGGAATAATTGTGACCAGCGAACAGTTTTCCTGGTGATGGGCAGAGGAATGCAGATCCCTGTCTGGCTGTAGAACTCCCAGTGAGCAGCAGTAGGCAGCAATGGAACCAGTGCCAGAGCAACACCCACGATCCAGGACAAGCAGGTGACGAGCTGCGCACTCCACCCTTCAAAGTGCAAGAGGCTCAGTGGGAAGTGAACGACAAGGAATCGGTCCAAGGTAATTAAGCAAATGATAAATGCAGACACCTCACAGACGTAAAAGAGAGAAAGCCAGCCGTCCTACAGAAGACACTGTGTCTCCATGTGGTGTCCTCCCAGACATATCGGTTTTTATAGAACACATCAGCTGCTCCTATCACTGACAGGTAAATGCCCATCAGAAAGTCAGACACACACAGGTGAAGGACAAAGACACCGAAGCCTGATGAGCCACTTTTCTTTAGAGAAAACAGACGGAAACACAAACCCTACGCCATTACCTAACAGACACAGTGAAGTAAAAAAGGCCAAACACACCCTGTAAACATTGGATTTAAGCAGGTCCTTGCATGAAGATATTTCGTCTCTTGTTGCCCGACAGTTGTTGAAGTCAAAGTGAGGCAGAAGTGTGGCCACGCAGCACAGTCTGTAATTGTCAGTATAGACAGCGCGCAGCTGGTTCAAACCTTGCAACAGTTCTTTGTTGATCTCTGTCATCGGGCATCCGTCCAGATCCAGAACCCGAAGATTTCTCATTGGCTGAAATCCCTGTCCAGTCACGCGCTGTGTACCACTGTGTGACAGATTAAGTAAAATAACCCCGGGAAAGAGGATAGGAAACTGTTGGTCCAGTGTGTCAAGATTGGTCAGTGACAAATCCAACGTTTGGATCTGTTTGAATGGCCTGATGCTGTCGATTTTGTTGGTAGAAAGAAAACGATGGGATTATTTGATAAAAGCAACGTTTTCAAATTATAAGTCCGACGTAAAACTCCGAGAGGAACGCTGACAAGCCTGTTACCGCTCAGATCCAGAGTGACAAGATTGGGTAGAGTCACACTGGTAACACGGTGCAGGTGACAGTTAGAAAGACTGAGGAAGACCAACTTTGTGTTGGCTGCTAGTTGTGAGAGAGTCATGTCACTGCCACTCCCGTTCAAATATCGCAGCTCAGAATAACCTTGGGCATGGAAAGGCTGAGGGCAGGTGAAGGCCAGTCCATGGCACGTGCAGCTGTGGGGACAGTGCAGGCCACACAACAGCTCGTCTTCAGATCGGGGACACTGATAGATTCCGTCACACACCTGGATCGGAGAATACACACCTGGGAGGCAAAGCAGCGATAGTGACCTGGGCAGGTGTAGCTGTCACAGCCTGCTTCGTCTTCATGGTAGGGGCAGTCATAGAAGCCGTTACATCTGGTGAAGGTAGGAAGGCAGTAGCCATTCCGCGCACACTGGTAGTGAGTGTCTGGACAAACATGAAAGAGTGGCGACTGTTCGTTTTCCACATTAGGGAGTGGACTGGTGGTGGCACTCTGTTCTACGAACTCAATGACAGCTGGAGGAGCCAAGGGCGCGGGGCTTTTCCCTAACTTCTCTGTTATGAGATGAGGACACACGGCTTCATCATCCTCATTAACGCAGTCTGCTTGCCCGTCACAGAACTGGACTGAGGTGTAACACTGTAACATCAAGTAAAACGCCTGACAGAGAATCTCCTTTGCTACTTCAGAAAGGATGGCAAGTCACAAGAATTCCCAACATCCTAACTTATATGATAATGTACGTAATTCTTACACTTGTAACCCCAGAGGTAGCTACAATCCATTCACTGGACGTTGAAGATGACGCTTTGGGCGACGGTCATCTTCCTGTGATACTAAGATTTATAAAGTCCCTACAGCTGAACGAAGGATTCTATGAAACAATACCAATATTCAGTTATGAATCCGCAAACTAGGTCAAATTTCTGTCTTTCCTTACCGATAGCAACCTCTTCTAAGTGAGACAGCGAATATTGAATATTGCTAGAAATTCACAAAGACAAAAAAGGACACCTCTCAGAAATTATTACCGAGATGGCAATACGCTATAGAATAGAGAGAGTGCAGATGTCGTCAAGTTAAAAAAAAAAAAACCCATAAAAATGCTTATTATAATTAAAAAAGAAAACAGACGTTAATCATGAAGAAATGATGAGGAGGGCTAAAAATCATAGCCACAGAATGATTGCTCGAGCTAAAAGACAATATGGGTCAAAGTTCTTTGAGGAAGAAATATCAAATTGTAGAGATCCACACAAAGTGTGAAAGAAAAAAAAAAAGAGAAAAGAGAAAAATGGATTATCTTACCAACAGTGACCTATGGGAAAAAAAGAAAGAAAATTCCAGGTAAAGTGCAACCCGCATAGAGCAGGTAGGATGTTTTTGCAGACATGTTTGTCAAAACTTGCTGTAATTAAGGGTTAGCATCTGAACAACTCGGTTTCAGAATTACGAACGACCAAAGAGGACAGTATGGAGACCACAAGCTAATAATATTATTTTATCAATGCAACTTAACCCTTACAGAAATAGAAGAAGCCATTGCTTCTTTTGTTAAAAGCAAGGCAGCAGTAGATTATCACACAATTTCCTGTAATATGGTCCGCCATGTTCCCAAGAACTGACAATAGTTTCTCTGCAAATTATTCATTAGATGCTGGGAACCATGGATCAATTCTAGACTATGGGAAAACCATTACTGTTATTAGCTCGTAGTTCAAAACTGCCCAAAACTACCAAACTACGAACAAGTGTCACCAGTTATATACACGTTTCTCTTACCTCAGGTGTAAGGAAGGGGGGGGGGGGGGGGGGGGGGGGGGGGATCATGCTAAAAATATCGACATGTTTTTGCAAGAAAAATCAAATTATTCCTGCCACACAACTTGGTTGAGGAAACGTAGTTCCGCATTACAGCAGAAAAAAACTCGAGGCACAGCTTGACAGCAGAAGGTTTTCAGAGAAGAAACGTCTTCAGACAGCTTGACAGCAGAAGGCTTTCAGAGAAGAAATACCGTCAGATAGCTTGACAGCCGAAGGCTTTCAGAGAAGAAACCCTATCACATCAGACAGCTTGACAGCCGAAGGCTTTCAGAGAAGAAACCCTATCACATCAGACAGCTTGACAGCCGAAGGCTTTCAGAGAAGAAACCCATCAGACAGTTTGACTGCAGAAGGCTTTCAGAGAAGAAACCCCATCAGACAAGCATTTCAACTTTGAACTCATTACCGTTTAAGTGGGCCAGGCCGCATCCAGGTCATGACTCCCAAATGTCCTGCTACCACTTACCCTTTTTTCTGGTCCTGCTGGGATTCAAACCCGCAACATTGGCGTGCCGTTTTCGACGATCACTTTTGTTCCTCGACCAGATCCAACTAGAAATGTTTTCAGCTGCCTCTGCCATTGCCTTAAGGTTCTGGTCCTCATTGTGGCGGAAATCCCGAGCTGTTTCATTAAACATATGCTGACAAACCTACAACTCCCCTTGCTTAAACCTCTATGGCGAGTACTTGGGCCTGGAAACCAGATTCCCTCATGCTACTGGCCAGATAGGCATACTCAGTCTTCTGAGCTTGCTCCATTCTGCTTCGTATGACACAGTGAGTGCGATCAGAATCATTTGTTTCGATGAACCTGAGTGGAGGACGATATCTGGTCTCATGGCACTCTTCCTGATGATCTCTGGATGGTTTTCCTAATTTGGAAGGTCTGTGGTATATTCCCGTTCATCCTCTCCATCCAGTAGAGCCTGCGTCCACGCGCCTGATACCTTCCCCAGATCATGGTTTGTGGCCTCCTGCTGTATAGAACTTCGTTGTTGGAGCTTCTGATGGCGTAATGCTTCTTCCAGCGGTGCTAGCAGTGTGTGCGATCTCCTTTAGTACTTGATTGTGCTTTCCCTGGGCTAGCGTTGCTTTGCATGAACTCAGGACGTGCTCCACTGTTTGTTTCCCATGACAGAGTGGACACGTAGGATCATGTGATGTCTCCCATTTGACCAAGTTGAATTCGAGGACAGGGGGTCATATACAAATCTAAGGATGAAGGCGCCTTTAGGAGGTGCTATATCATTCCTGGTGAGACTTCTTTCTAGGGCGTGTCCTCACGTAGTTCCCTGCCCTTGTTGGCTTTGCCGAACTGCCTTCAGGATACCCTTGGCAACCTCTTATTTCTTGAACTCCTCTCTGACCATGTCTCTCTTTGCTTTCCCTTTCGTATTTGACAACTGTTTGATTTCTATTGACCCAAGCCCCTGTTTGTTGGTCTGTTTATGACATGCACTTTCCCTGATTTTGAGGCTTTCCTTTGCCACGTCCACCACTCTCTTGAACTTTTCGTTGTCTGCTAGTCTTTAACTTGGGCTGGACTGATCTCACAGCTTCGAATCCTCAAGCATGGTTAGTAACCTTGCTTTATTCACTTTGTATCCCTCGGGGGTGGGATTTAGACGAAGTTTAAGCGACATAATAGAGCGACATCAGCGAGGCCAGGTGGGACAGCAAGTCAGCTCCGTGTAGATTTGTTGATGTTGGCCTCCACTGATTCCATTGGGCTAGTGCCGATATTTCATGTCAGTGGAGGCCACAGAAGCTTCGGGGTCAGCATGAACTACAGACACCAGACCTTGTATTTTCTGGGGCGTGCACACTGGTCTATTATCTGCAGGCATTATTCTGCCCTTGCTTGGTTTGTTTTCGCTATATGTCTTTCTAGGAGTCATCATGCTACCTCCCAAGGCCTTTGACTGGTTCTTCTCTTACAGTCTGGATGGCTAGGTTAAGAGTCACTGTTCTTTACCGCAGGAAGAGGCTTCCTGATTTTTTTGGCTCAAAAGTCATCCCGGATGAAGCAAACAACTTGCCTGACAATTCCAGTATTTTGCGTCTCTCATCTTCTTTGGTGGGACTCATAGTTGTGCCATCCATGACTGCTTTCAGAGGAGACATTTGGTATTCGTCCCTGAGCTCTGCTGAACCTGAACAAGTCATGGCAGCTTTGGAGATGACCTCCATTGCTAACACAAACTGCATTTGAGAAATTGCACTGCTCATTGCAATGCTGACTTCCAGATTGATCCAATCTGTTGTGTGTACTTTCACAGAGTAGCTCATTTTAAAGCCATGGCAGTATGCCTCAGCAATTCTCTGATGTTCCTTGGAACATGATACATCTCGAGGGCCAGTTGAATCATTTTGTCCGAGACTGATCCATGTACATTTGCCAGATCGAGAACCCATATCTCTGCCTTAGCTCTTTGAAGTGCTTCGAAAATCCTAGTGGCATGTTCTACATAGCCAGAGACGCCTAGATTGCCTCCTTTCCAGACCCACAAATTCAAGTACTCATTTTATGTCAGGTATTTAGTCAGTCTGGCTGCCATGACAGAAAAAAAGATTTTTCCTCGACGCTCAGAAGTGATATTAGTCTAAACTGGATGGTGTCACTCAGGTTTACCTCTACAGGAAAGCACACTCCATCTGCCGTCATTCCTTAGTCACTGATCTTCACGTTCCTCCATGTTGATCTTATCACTTTATAAAGCACACTCCTTCTGCCGTCATTCATTGGTCACTGATCTTCACGTTCTTCCATGTTGATCTTATCACTTTACAAAGCCACTCCAGGACATCAGGACATTTCTGGTACAGCAGACATAGAGTTCCATTCGGCCTAGGCAAGGCTTTGGCACTGGCCTCCCCCAACCACTTCCTGTACCTCATCCAGTGTCAGTGGTCTGTCATTGATTTTTTTCTCTGACATTGCAGACAGCACCAAATCCTAGATTTCAAGTGGTGTGAATTTGTCGGAATATGTTTTCCTGGGATGCTGCTCGAGCATTTCTTTGTCAACTGCAAATGTCCCAAACTGGAAGGAGTCTCTGAAGTAGCTATCCTGTTTCATTTATTAGAAATAACTGCACACAACAAACAACAATCTGCAGAAAATGAGAGTGTGTTCTTGCGATGTTTTTGTGTCAAAAACATACATTCGTATTTGTCACAGGGGCTATGTTCAAACATAAAAACAATGTTCTGAGTTGTCGTATGTACTACAATATAAATCACAGTTGAAGTTCTCTGTCTTCCACTAGACAAGCTGATATGGAAATACTCTCCGAGAATCTATAATGGAATCTTTACTTGTCAGGGCTTAATTGATACTTAGTCAAGAAGTCTTTTATTCTGCTTGATTGATATTTAGTCAAGACATGTTTTTTCTCTGCTCCTAATAATTGAATAAATCACAGAGTTTGAATTATAAATCTATCAAGGCGACAGTCGGCATTCCATTTCACACACATGCAATGGAAACGTGCAAACTGGCAGGAGTTTAATCTCTTGCTCAAATACGAAAACAGCATAAGCGACGTGTAGTTTTAGAGCACTTTGAACAGGAAATTCTATTCAATCTCAGTTTAAAGCAAGATCTGACAAGGACAACACAAAAAGTGTAAAGAATAACATAGATGAACAGACTATTATACAAATGAGTTGTGTTGACAAGAATGGCTAACAACCATATTTCAAGTTTCAACACTTGTGTTTACAAGAACGGCTAATAACCATATTTGACAGGTATTAGTTTGAACAAATGTGTTTACAAGAACGGCTAATAACCATATTTCACAGGTATTAGTTTGAAGAATTGTATTTACAAGAATGGCTGATAACCATATTTTACAGTATTAGTTTGAACAGTTGTGTTTACAAGAACGGCTAATACCATATTTGACAGGTACTAGTTGAACAATTGTGTTTACAAGAACGGCTGATTACCATATCGAGGGAGACAGTGAAGCAAAAACACCCGTGTCATGAACCAAATAATTTTTTCCCGAGATGGTGCATAAACAAAATACAGTATTTCATTCTGGCGTATCCTGTACCAAAGGTTATGGGTACTGAGCGGTAATATAACAACAAACAACAAATATAATGAAATGAATCGATTTTGATCAGCCAGTCACTTGACAAATCATTTGATTTTGATCAGCCAGTCACTTGACAAAATCATTTGAACAACAAATGTAATGGACTGAATCAATATTTGTCAAATATTCACTTGAACGCTGTAAATAAAAATCAGTAAATTTCAAAAAACGACGACGTAAGGGTATATTAAAGGCTAGTTTAATTCCCTTCTGAGTTCCTGTCCAGCTTTCAGGCCCACGTTCTCGCCATCGAGGTTAGAACAAGGACATTTTTAGGCTCGTCGCCTATGATCTCATGGAACAGCTCGGGATTTCAGGTAAGAAGAGGACCAGAACCCTGAAGGCAATGGCAGAGGCAGCTGAAAAGAGTTCCAGCTGGATCTGGTCGAGGGGGAACAAAAATGAACTTCATAAGGCTTAAGTTTCCCAGATTAGGTGTCCATTAGCAGTGGGGGTAAGACATTAGTTGTGGAATTAGACACCTGTCACAAAAAAAAGACACGCCTTGAGACGCCCACCCACCCACAAGTTGCCAAAAGTTCGAATCCCAGCAGCGCCAGGAGAAAAAAAAAAGTCGGCAGTTTGGGGACACCTGGGAGTCATGGCCTGGATGCGCCCCGACTCCCTTAGAGTGTAAGGAGTTCAGGACCAAAACACTTATCTGATGGATGTTTCTCCTCTGAAGACAGTCTGCTGTCAAGCTCTCCCTAGAGTCTCTTCGTGCTTGTTGTCCAGTCTTTCTTCTCGGCCAAGTTTCTCAGCTTTACAGCCGCTCAACTACGGCGAGCGGATAGTCATGAATGTGCCCTGCTTACTGGAAGGATTGAATTGTTGTAGTCAACGGAGGGCCTCTTTGGTCCCGTTTCCTCCTGGCTGTCACCAGTCGTTGTGGAATCAGGACGGGTAAATGATAGCTTACAAATGGCTCAAACAATTCGACTTCAAAATCATCCTACCTT
Organism: Conus betulinus; assembly: GCA_016801955.1. Lineage (NCBI taxonomy): Eukaryota > Metazoa > Mollusca > Gastropoda > Neogastropoda > Conidae > Conus > Conus betulinus. Next base: position 145,489 of record JADBJO010005011.1, on the reverse strand, counting down.
TAAAAAGTTCTCTTTGGAAACCGCTTCCAAATCATCTTTATTTCAGCTCCAAAAATATGATTTTACAAATATGATTGTTATCCCATATATTCAGGCAGACCAATGTCTGTTTCAGATCTGTTTTGTGCTTTCTCCCCAGATCAAGATTCCGGAGTGGCCTGCCCTATCCCTTGAAAGTGGGAAGAAACTTCTATATCCACTGCTAATGATCCGACCACATCGCCCAGGACTACTGCTCTGTCCAAGGAAGAGTCTAATGTCATTTTGTCAGCACTCTGAACTATACACCGGGACCATGTTGTCGTCGACGTAAACATTTGCAGCTGAAAACCTGTATGAAGAAGCGAGAGCGCTCTCCAATTTCAGTGTGTGACCTCTAGATCTTTAATACTGTGTGGGAGTGTGGGAGCTCCAAAACTGGACACTTGGCTACCCGGGAGTTTTCATTTTATGTCACATCTTTGCCTGTGATGGCAACACAACTTTTGGAAACAGCCAAAGGTGTACCATAACCACTTACTGTTTGCAGTTGATGCATTAGTCTCCCTGTTCCCCCTCCCCCCTCCACCACCACCCCACCCCCTAATTCCTGAGAGGTTGTTTGGGAGCTCTGTGGTTACTTTTTATCTGGGCACCCAAACACAGCCTCAAGGGCTGATTGTGCGTAATCATTGGCCCGACGAGAGAGATTTCTGTTTCGTACTGCCTCTGTGAGGATCGCAAAAAAAAAAAAAAAAAAGCAGAATTTTGTCTTTAATCCCCCTCTGGTCCGGGTGTTAACGACCAATCTCCTGCCCAATTTGTTACCCGGCGACAGATTGATCTTCAACACCAGGACCTGTCTGTCGCCCGGCCTCAGACTGGGCCTGGGTGTTGCATATTTTGATGGGATAGACCTTATAGGGAAGACATCATGGTTGAAGAGGTAATATTTGAGCGGATAGAAAAACACAGTGAACTACTTTTGAAGTTGGAGTGTGCTACTCCTGTGGCGTAATAAAGAATCGGGGCCCCTGTAACTCCAGGGTATTGGGGCCAATTCTCTTCTAATTTGGTGTGAGGGTTTATTGTACCAATTCCTTTAGTTATAGTCACTTCTGGCAGGCACCTCTCGCACACGTTTTCTTAGTTTAAAAAAATAGAAATAAAAACAATATGAAAGCACTCAGAGTCTGTATTCACATTGAGATAGCATGAGAATTGGCACCATACCAGCGTAGAAGCTCTTTCAAAAATCCTGTTAAATTCTATTGGCCCCATGCTATCCCGATGTGAATACAGGCACACGTCAATAACAAATATGACATGAAAATGCATTTAAACACGAAAAAAAAAAAAAAAAGACCACGGTTCAAGAGAAGTAAAAATGGAACATTGAACAAGTCCTAAAATAATGTCACACATTAAAAGGGGTTTTCGTAAAACCTCCTTCAAAGTCTTTTCGGAAATAAAAATGGTAAATAGGTTGTCAGTCTTCTGCAATAAAAAAAAAATGATTATGATGTGTGTGTGTGTGTGTGTGTGTGTGTGTGTGTGTGTGTGTGTGTGTGTGTGTGTAAGAGAGAGAGAGAGGGAGAGAGAGAGAGAGAGAGAGAGAGAGAGAGAGAGAGAGAGTACGTACACACGCATATACACACGCATGTACCCACGTATGCGTGGGCACACACGCACACACAAACTCACACACATACATTTCCTCACTCATGCACTCCCTTACAGTACAGGAGGACACACACACCGTTGAAGGAGGTGTGATAGGTCAGAGATGGATGGGGCAGAGAGGAGGTCAAAGCCGAGGGAACAATCATATAATTATCCCCATAATATTACATAATAAGGTAACAGGGCTATGTGAATGTCAATATGGATAGTCATGGGAAGACATATGGATTGTCATGGGAAGACAACGAGAGACAAAATCGTATAATAGCCACACTCTTTTATTATGGATATCCTAATTCATTACATGCTACACCCAACTCTTAAAAGAAGAAACGAAAAAGAAAAAAAAAATTATGTGTAGTAGTTCCATGGCATTATAGTATACTTATTACAAGTTGCATTGGAACTACTACACATATTTTTGGACTGCTCGTTATTAATAGGCCTAAATAGTGTACGACGAACAAAGAGAAATAATTATGACATTGATATTTGAGAAATTTGCGTTATTAGCTATTTAACTACTT
>JADBJO010005011.1:135800-140800 GCA_016801955.1 Conus betulinus | reverse complement strand
CCCACCCCTGCTTCCATCCCTGGAAAATAACATCGATAATTGTTGTTGCTCCACATGTTTATGCATTCATGCTGTTTCATGAAGTATTGAATACTGTAAGTGTATTTATCTATGATCGTGCCCTCAATGGTTTACTAGGACAGGTGTGTTGACCCATTGTGTGTTGTGTGTGTGTGTGTGTGTGTGTGTGTGTGTGTGTGTGTGTGAGGCCATTACATTACTTGAAACATGTTTCTTTGCATGAAAAAAATGAGCATCACTTTGATGTTTTTTCCTCATTGCGAACCATGTGAATGTACATTAAGACTTCATTTTGTGATTTTTGCAATCTGAATATGTTTGCTGTGAACCTGTATACCTATTAGGAGGGGGGGGGGGGGGGGGGGGGGGGGGGGGGGGGGGAGAAAAGAAAAAAGCTGACATTGTACATGTAAAAAAGAGAGGGAGAGGAAGAGTGCGCGGGCGCGTACGCGCGCGGTGCGGGCGCGCGCGCGCGCACATACTGAGGTAACTTACATCACACTCATCGGCCTCTCTGTCCCCCTCTCTCTCTCTCTCTCTCTCTCTCTCTCTCTCTCTCTCTCTCTCTGTTGTCGGTCTCCCTCTCATGTTCTTTTCCCGTGTCTCTCTCTCTCTCTGCGCGCGCGCGCGCGGGCGCGTGTGCGTACGCGTATGTGCGTGCTCGCATTCGCGGGCACGTACCATATAAACATAGCAGCCAACAGCGGTGGGTCTCTTCTCTGTGGGGAAGAGAGCCCCTGTTGTACTTTATCCACAGTCTTTTCCTTGCTCACTCCTCCAAGCAACCTCTTGGCCATTTCGCTTTTTTTTTCGGGCTAAGGGGGAGCGTTCCGGGGGGAGGTGGTCACCGGGGGGAACGCGCGCGCGCGCGCGCGCGCACACAATTGTGATCCTGTGCACGTTTTATTTGCTGACTGATTGTCAGGCTAACGGCTGATGTGCAAATTGACTTGTGTCATTAATTGACTGACCTATAAATGGGTTGGTTGACGTTTTCTACTCCCCTCTCTCTTCTCTTTAGGTATTTGTTTAAAAGAATGAGTAGTCAGCCAGTCGTCGAATGGTTGTTTTGTTACATAATCGATTGATGATATACTGATGATAGGGAGCAGGGGAGACAAGTATGTGAAAGAATGCAGAATGTTTTTGTGGTACATGCTGACACTGTTCATTGTACTGTAGCATGGGTTTGAAGCAAAATCAAAATACTGTTATGTAACAACATAGTTATTATTATTATACTGTTTACTGTTTTTTTTTTTTTTTTTTTTTTTTTTTTTTTTTTTTTTTAGCGCGCGCGCGCGCGCGCGCGCGTGTGTGTGTGTGTGTGTGTGTGTGTGTGTGTGTTTTATGTGAAGTTGCTTCTGTAACAGAGGTTATGCTTTTTTTGCTTTTTGCTTTGTTTCCTTCTACAAGATGATGATGGAGGTACTATTTGACAGCGATGGCTGCACAGAACTTATATATTGGTAACGCTCATTGTGATCATCGTGGCTAACAAGTAAACACTTCAACGCGCGCGCGCTCCCACACACGATTTGATCATACCTGTCCAATACTAAGTAAAGACCAATCTGTTTGCTTGTTTGTAAAATGTATTCAGCCCCCGGTGAACAGAAACGCGCATTTAACTGTTCTTTTTACGGTTGTGCACGGTTGCGCTCAGGTGCGTGTGGACTGACGAATTGTGTGTGTTTGGACGCGCGCGCGCGCGCGCGCGCGCGCGTGTGTGTGTGTGTGTGTGTGTGTGTGTGTGTGTGTGTGCGTGCGCGCGGATGGATTTTTTCCCTTGTTGTGTTTTGAGTTCACATTTTTTGTTGCAATACGGTTGTGACAGGTCTGTGGTAGCTGTGGGGAGTTTGTGTTGATGTCTGCCGGCTTTTGTTTGTTTGTTTTTTTTTTTTTTTTTTTTTTTTTTTTTTTTTTTTTTTTTCCCTCCCCCGACTGACTGAAGGACTTTTGATCGATTTGTTGGTGCGTCGTTTGAGTGATTTCTTTGGTTGACTTATTTGTTAATCCCATTTTTTGCCTTTGTTTTGTAAAATCTTGTCAACCCCAAACCACATGCGCATTCGTGTGAGTGCGCGTGGGGTGTGGTGTGCGCTGGGTGGCACGGAGTTGGAGCGGCAAACAATCCAGCGCAAGTGAATACTCAACTCCTGCCTCCTGGAGGCCTCTCCTGCAGTGAGAAAAACTCATGTCATGAATTGGGAGGGGATAGGGTGGCCTTGTAGGTGATTTTTTTTTTTTTTTTTTTTTTTTTTTTTCCAAATTAAACGAAACACACGCTCTCAACTGCTCAACTGCTCCCTCCTCTCTCTCTCTCTCTCTCTCTCTCTCTCTCTCTCTCTCTCTCTCTCTCTCTCACATCTTAGTCAAAAGTCAAAAACAGCTTGTATCTCAAGATATGACACTTTGTTTTTATTTATTTATTTATTTTTTTTTTTTTTTTTTTTTTTTAAATACACAAAAGGATTTTTTTTTTTTTGATGGCCCCTTCCTTCCCTGGTGTGTGTGTGTGTGTGTGTGTGTGTGTGTGTGTGTGTGTGTGTGTTCCCCCCTATACTACTATTATTTTTACAACCTGGACCGTAGTTACACCACCCCCCTGGCTCATCTGTTCAGTCCTCACCCGACCTCGGTCTGCTTTCTTTTTCATAATTCATCTTGTCCATTCATGTCTACTTTGTGTCGCATTTCATATTTTTCCTTTCAGACTATAATGAGAATATCTCTTATTTCTTAAACCTTTCTTTCTTCTTTTCATCTGAAACGTCGGTCGACACAATTTTTTTTTTTTTTTTTTTTTTTTTTTTTTTTTTTTTTTTTTTTTTTTTTTTTTTAAAGTCATTTGCACTCGGTGCTCGCTTGCGGTGGTCAAGTAGATTACGACATCTTTTTACGTATTTTTCAGATCTCTCATGCAGAGATTATGTACACTTTTTTCATATTTGTATCTGTTGATATGTGTTTCTGTGTAACAGACTGTGGGAAGCAGTGCGTCAATGTACTCAATGAGGATTATTGTTATATAAGCTGTGATTTATGGAAGAACTGGGCTTCATTCTTGTTTTCCATTGTGTTAACCTCCTGTGTTCTATGCTTTGTATACTTGAAATGTTTTTTTTCAATCGTCATGGATAGTCTAACTATTGCGTCCTTAAATTGTCAAGGTCTAGGTGACATACATAAACGTAGGGATATCTTTCACTATTTAAAACAGCAAAATCATTCAGTTTACTGTCTACAGGACACCCACTTTACCAAGAAACTTGAGAAATACGTAACTGCAGAATGGGGCTACAAATGCTTATTTGCCTCATATCGGTCAAATTCCAGAGTGGTGTAGCTGTATTATTTTCAAATAATTTTGAATTCAAAATAACAAATGTCCAACGAGATAAGGATGGTAACTTCATAATTGTAGCATTTAGTACATTTGAAAAACACTTTCTCTTGGTTAATGTGTATGGGCCAAATAAAGATGATCCACTATTCTACAGCACGCTTAAGGAAAACATAAGGAGTTATGATACCAATGATATTATTTGTGTGGGTGATTGGAACATCACAATGGATCCCCATCTTGACTGTACAATTATGTACACGATAATAATCGGAAAGCAAGAGAAGAACTCATAAACATGACAGAAGATATCGGGTTGGCAGACATATGGAGGGAAGAGAATCCGGAATGTAGGAGATATACCTGGCGTAAACGAACTCCACTTAAGCAAAGTCGATTAGACTTCTTTTTACTATCTGAGTATCTTATTTCTTATTATGAAAATTCTGATATTGAACCAGGTTATCGATCTGACCATTCGATGGTTACATTATGTTTGAAATTCGGTAAAAGTGACAAATCTAAAGGATTCTGGAATTCAATGTATCTCTACTAAAGGGATAAACAATATGTAGATGAAATTAATGAATTTATTGTAAATGTGATAAAAGAACACATAGCTGATCAATCAGCAATACAAGATGAATCAGTATTGTCTGAGTTAATACAATCTGGACTCAAATTTAAATTAAAAGACAAAGTCTTCCTAGATTTCCTTTTAATGAAAATAAGAGGTAAATCAATAGCTTACGCTACAATGAAAAAAAAAAAAAAACGTCAGAAAAAGAAATCGAAATCACCAAAAATATAAAGAATCTTGAGAGGATAGAGAACAAAGGAGAAGCTGAAATAAGAATGATTGAAGAAAAAAAAATCAAGAATTAAGAGCGATCAGGGAAAAAAAAAAAATGGAAGGTGTACTGTTACGGTCAAAGGCGAGGTGGATCGCAGACGGTGAAAAAATCTCGAAATACTTTTGTAACCTGGAAAAAAGAAATTATATTAGTAAACAAATGACCAGACTAGTGACCAAAGATGATGAAGTAATAAAAGAACAGAAAGATCTTTTAAACGAAGTTAAAACTTTCTACGAAAACTTATACAAGAAAAAGGTAACTGAAAAATGCGAAATAAAAAAACTTGTAAAACAATTCCAAAGTTATCTGAAGATGATAAACAAATGTTGGAAGGGGGAATCACTTTAGAAGAAGCAAGTATAGCTTTAAAGAATATGAAACATGGCAAAAGCCCAGGTACAGATGGGGTTTTGTGCTGAATTTTTTAAGTTCTTTTGGAAAATACTTGGGCCATTGGTGGTAAGATCTATCAATGAATCGTATAGAGACGGAGAATTTTTTTCGGCGACACAGAAGGAGGGACTGATATTTCTATACCAAAAGGTGATAAACCTAAAGAATTTGTAAAAAAAAACTGGCGTCCCATCTCCCTCCTAAATGTAGTTTACAAGATAGCTTCCTCGTGTATTTCCAAGAGAATCAGAAATGTTTTACCTTCTATTATTAGTGAAGACCAAACAGGTTTCATGGCTAACAGATATATGGGTGACAATATTAGGCTGATTTATGATTTGATTAATTACCTAAATGCAAGAAATCTCCCTGGTCTGTTGCTA
>JADBJO010005011.1:90000-131972 GCA_016801955.1 Conus betulinus | reverse complement strand
AAAGTCATTACTATGAAGGACAATTTAGTTGTTGGACTGGAACCCTCTTAACTGTGTGTCAGTGATCGAAATTAGACATTTTCTAAATATTTTTTTCTAAGGCAAGTTTGCATAGTAGGTGTTCCATTTATTAAGACCTGCAGGACGAATGGGCGAGTCAACAAGAACTGATATACACATTTATTCCCTTTAAAAAACCATTGTCCAATTTTTTTGATCCTGTAATTTATATCTTGGCGTCAATGTGCATTGGACTATATTTTGATATGTCTTTACTGCCTCAATAACACCAGCAAACAGTAAATAATTAGTCTTTACATTGGGAAATTTTTCTACGGAAGTTTTCAAATGAGAGGAAAACTCCTTCTTCATTCATCAAATCTCTCACTTGCCATATACCTTCCTCCACCCATTGTTTAACGTAGACAATCCTCCTATCTCTTAATATATTAATGTTATAATGAATACAATCAGAGACAAAATCATAAATATTACTCGATATACATTTTAAAGATAATTTTTTTTAATGTTTGAGGACATCCCTCCAAAAGGTATTGTTTGTTCTAGTCAGTAATGTATTGACATATTTACTACCCAGCACTTTAAGTTTGTCCAGTCCTGGAACAAAGAAAGAGGCAAAAATCCTGAAGATTATTAGGGTTGCCATAGAATATTCTTTTTAACCAGGATATTTTAACAGACGACAAGAATGCGAAAACATTCAACATTCTTAATCCACCATTTTCATAATTTTGGCACACACGTTTTTTACTTACTCGACTTGATTTCCCATCCCACAAAACTTGAAGAACAATGTGTCAAGTTCCTGTAAAAAATTATCCTTGGGATCTGGAAGATTACTGAATAAATGTACGATTTTTGACATTGCCAAAGTTTTTATAACAGTAATTTTTCCAAAAGGTGTTAGAAGTCTTTTATTCCATTTAGTTAGAATGCTTTTAATCTGCAGAAGCTTTTTGTCAAAATTAAGATCGACAATACTACCACCAATATTGTAGAAAATTTGATCCCAAGTACGGTAAAAATCCCAGGATCCCAACAAAAGTTCCTATCCCTCATGTATCTTATGGAGGAGTTTTTCATGCTGCCAATCCAAATTATGTTTGTTTTTTCATGATTTATCTTTAGACCCGACATTAATGTGAATTGTTCTAGTAATCTAACTGCTTCTCGGAAAGACATTTCACTTCTGTCTAAGTAAACAGTTGTGTCATCTGCAAACTGCAACAATAGATGCTCCTTGCCATTTATAGTTAATCCTTTAATTTGATTATTCTTTTTCTTGTCTTTTTTTTAAAAGAAGCCATCCAAAACAAAAGATAATTCATATAAATGTGCTATACTTTCACATTTTGAACACGATTATATTTAGGCCTTAGGTGCCTTAAAACGAGCTTAATGAAAGAAAACACATTTTGAACGTTGCGTTCTGCATTTTTTCTGAGTTGTTTATTTCATTAAAACTAGATAAAAGCTTTAGAAAAGAAATGGATGATCCTGTCCACCAAATACTATGTTATTAATCAATTTCAAATCACAGCTTCCTGGGAACTTTGAATGCCTTAAAAGGACTGCGTGTGAAACAAAAGCCAAATGATGCCTGAAGCTCTGCATTATGGCCTCTGATGACTTCTGGGTTACTTGTGACTAAAATGGGCTACTTTGACTCGTTTGTAAATTCATGATTTTATGTGACATAGAAGCACTGCAATAAAGCAAGACAGCTGAAAACTGTCTGTTCTGCAATTTGGCTTGTATTAGCTTTTAGACTCTATTATGTTTGTGTTTCTGTTCTGACAATTAAGGATAATCATTTACTCTTTAAGTTTAGTTTATGAATGTGTTGAAAACTCCGGTGCCTTTAAACGGATTATCGAACAAGCTTACACATCTTATATGGCCAACAGACAAACAACATTGGTTTGGGTTTATGAATAATGCGTGTCGATTAAAACAGGCCTGTGGCCCAGTAGTTACTACTCCCTGGTCCATTTAACCCGAAATGATGTCTAAAGTGGGCTTCCTTTTCTTTAAGACTGTTATTCTCTATATAGAACTTTATGAAATAAAGATAACCATTTGATGGCTGTACTATATGAAGCTCTTATGGTAAGCTTTACAAATAATTAACCTTGAGTGAAGTAAAATTAGTGAAGGAGGTAGGGCTGCATTTCTTAGGGGTTCTAACTTACCCAATCTTCCCCTACTTTCGTTGTGCTGAATGTTCTAGGCCTATGATATGATAAAAACATCACATTTCACAGCACACACACACACACACACACACACACACACACACGCGCGCGCGCGCGCGCGCGCGCGCGCGCGCGCGCGCGCGTGTTGTTGACAAACGCACACATGCACACACACACACACACACACACACACACACACACACACACACACACACACACACACACACACACACACACACACACAGGAATGAAAATTTGGCTTTCGTCAAAAACATTTATGATAAAAAAAAAAAAAATCACTTGCAACAACTTTTTTATTCCAGGGCAGGCTGCATTATTTTCTGTGATTTTTGACGCTCAACCGCGGCGACGGTTTTTCACTTTGCAGAAAAAAATCGTCGGTGTGAAACATTAACGCTGCGACCATATTTCACAGGAAATGTTAACTCTAGCAGTTAGATTTCACGTGAAAATGTGTCGCAAGCGACAGCATTCACTGACTACAATATTTCACAGAGTCATGTGTCATTGAGTTATGCATATGTTTATTCATCGTTGACTGATTTCTGCATATGTTTATTCGTTATTGCTGTTATTAATTGATGCATTTGTTTATACCTATCATTGATTGCTATGTGCATTTCCCAAACCGTAAACTTCTGTTTATTAGTTATTACTATCGTTTCGTTCCCTTTCAAAATTAGTTGTAGTTTCTTTCAAGTGTGATAGATATAAATGTTTGTGTGAAAAATGATAATAACCCCCTTTGAAATATATTTCAGTGGACATAGTGTCTAAACTTTCTTTTGATTGTATTTGGTCCACTGACTTAGTGTTTCAATATGACTTCTGTGGACGAAGATATAAAATTTTCACTAAATACTTACAACGTGGTAAGGCATTTGGTCTTGAAGGACAGGTTTTATTAGACTATGTTGATTAATGTTTTATGCAAGATTTGAAAAGAGAAGAAAGACTGAAAGTGAGACAAATGCAGGAGGAAACTAAAAGAGAGGAGTTAAAAGTTAAAGAGATAGAGGAAACTAAAAGAGCACAAGAGATAGAAGAAATTAAAAGAATTCAGTTAAAAAAAATTCTCGTCAGGGAGTAATTTCAGGTGAATACAGTCAAAGTATCCAGGTCTAACGCCCCTCGTCCTACCTTTCCCAAATTGCCTCCCTTTAAAGAAAGAACAGATGACATTGACAGCTACCTGTTCAGATTCGAAACCCATGCTCGCTCTCTAGGCTGGTCAGAGAGTCTATGGGTCACTTATCTCTCTGCATTACTTGAAAGTTCAGCTCTCACGCTTTATCACAGTTTGGCAGAAAATAACGTGGTTTCTTATGAAATGTTGAAAGAAAGTTTGTTGAAGAAATTTCAGTGTACTCCAGACGGTTTCGTAAGCGTTTTCGTGAGTCAAAGCCTAGTGCAGATGAACCCTTTGAAACTTTTTCAGTAGAACTTAGACGCCTTCTTGATCGTAGGATTTCGTTGTCCAAAATTGAGAAATCTTTTCAGGGTCCTGTTGATCTTAATCTGAGAGAGCAGTTTTTCGAATGGGTTTCTAAGGATTTGGCTACTTTTCTGTGTGAAAAAGATGAAAAAAGCATTTGATGCTATGATCAAGTCTGCTGAGTCATACAGGCGTGCCCATCCCACTAAGCTCCTTTCCAGAAAGGCTGATGTAAATATTTTGCCTCTGTTTCTCATAGTACTTCTGGACAGTCAGATAGACCCCCATTCCGTGGTCAGTCAGATAGAGGTCGCAGGTATTATGCCCCTCATCCTGTTCAGAATCCCAGCAACCCAGCTAATCGAGGCGGTGGTAATCATTGCCGTGGTCGTGGGCACTCGCCCCTATTCTGTCAATAGAGGTTCTTCAGAAAATGCATTTAATCAGTCTTCCAACGTTGTCTGTTTTCTATGTAAAAAGACAGGGCATGGGGCTTCAAAATGTTCTTTGAAGTCAGGTAGAAACCCATGCAAGATTTGTACTCTTAGTCATCCGGATAAATGCCCCTTTGTTGTTGGCAGTTCAACTGTCGTCGACAAGTGCTGACAAACTCTCTACTGCTGCTTGTTCGATCATTCGCTCCCCATTCGCTTGTTTAGCTGCAGTTGAATTCACAGGGAAGTTGAACTCGGAATCTTGTTCTGTCAATGTCACTTTAAGTTCTGTATTGCGTGACACTGGTGCTACCATCTGTGGTGTTCGCAAGCGACTAGTTTCCGATAGCCAGATGCTAGGTACTACAGTGAGCTGTGTTTCTTTTGGAGGACGTGTGGATGAATTCCCACTAGCTACACTTCCTGTCAGTTGTCCCTACTTTGAGGGTGATCTAACCTGCTGTGTCCTAGACAGTCCTGTCGCAGATCTCATCATAGGTAATGTTCCTTGTGTCTGTGAAGGCAGTGCTTCCGGTGATGTGGGTGATGAAGCCTTCTCTTTAGCTGCCGTTACCAGGGCTAGAGCTAGACATGTGGTACAGAAGAAACCTCTGTGTCAGATCCCTGATGATTTGAATATTTCTCGTTCTGATCTGATTCAGAAACAAAAGGAGGATGAGTCGTTGAAGACATGTTTCCAGTTAGCATCTTCTGGTGAAGTGAAGAACAGATACAGGTTTTTCCCCATTTCAGTTGTTGTTTGGTCGACAAGTTCGTGGCCCTATCGCTCTATTGCAGGAGTCTTGGACCCAGCCTGATGGTCATGACGCTGAAGCAAAACCCCTTTACGCCTACTTGTTCGAGCTTAAAAATGTCATTGCTTCTCTTCTTCCTCGTTCGCCATCCCGTTAGATGAGCAGCCCGTGTCCTCGATGAAGGCTGCCGTCCATCGCAGTTCCTCCAGGGTGCCGTACAGCTTGGCTTCCACTGCTGTCGGTGTTGGCCAGTACTTTTTCCTGGATGCTGCATACGTCATACAGACTTGAAGGATGTGGTCAGTTGTCATTGGTCCCTCACCACAAGGGCACTTTCCACTCTGTCCAATATGTCATTGTTGACTCATGCAAGTTGGCTATGGCTCATTCTGTTGATTCCTCTGCTAAGGGAAAAAGTATTTTGATCGTAAGGCTCGAGAACGTCATTTCCAGGTTGACGATGAAGTCCTTCTTCTTCTTCTACGGATTCAAACAAGTTACTAGCTAGTTGGTCAAGGTCCCAGCATCCAAGGTCTACTCCTGTTACTAATTCTCATCATAGGAAAAGAAAAGGTTTTTGATGGCAATTTGTTGAAGAGGTACATTCGCCGTTCTGCTGTGTCTGTGTCTCAGAGTATTTCAACAGTTACCTCACAGTACCATGGTCCGAGATAGTGTCTCTCAGTTCTGGCAAGACAGATGTTTCGTTCAAGAGTTCTCCAGGAATTATTCCTTGTTCGAACCCTGCTCCAAGTTATCGTGATCCTGTAGTCGCGTACACGGTCGGTGTTGTTCAAGACTACGATGACGCACGACCAATACACACTTTACCTGTTCCCATGGGATCTTCTATGCCAGATGAAGATATCGATTCAGTACAGTTTGATGGTACTTTGTCTGACAGCAATGCTAAGGAGTTACGAAGAGTCTTTGAGGATTTTCAGGATATTCTGACTCCGATGCCAGGCTCCATTTCTGGCAACGTACTATTAGAGATTCCTCTAACATCAGGTGTTCCCGTTAGAAAATGGTGTTACGACATCCCCTTCTCTGCTAAAAGGTTGTTGAGAGAGAAGTTGGCATCATGTTGGAACTTGGTGTCATTGAACCTTCAAATAGTCCCTATGCCTCCCCAGTTGTACTGCCCAGGAAAAAAGATGGTATATGTCGCTTTTGCATTGACTTCCGTTCTCTGAAAAAGATTACCGTCTTCGATGATGAGCCTATTCTGACGTGGAAAGTTTATTTGCAAGATTATCTGATGCATAGTTCTTTACAAAGATAGATCTTGCAAAGGGATATTGGCAGATAGTTGTTAAGCCCGAGGACCGTCCAAAGACAGCTTTTACAACACATATGGGTCTTTTTCAGTTTGTAAGGATGGCCTTCGGTCTTGTGTCAGCACCTGCTGTTTTCGCACACATGATGCGCATGCTATCTTTGGATCAGTTCTCTGTCTTCAGTTTCTTTGATGATATTCTGGTTCACAGTGTTTCATGGGATGCACATATTCGCCATGTGAAAGGTGTTCTTTCGTGTCTGAGGTCTTTCAACCTCACAGCTCGTCCCTCGAAAATCGAGGCAGGTTTCCATTCTCTGGAATTCTTGGACATATCGTTGGAGGTGGTACTATGCGTCCTGAACAGAAACAGATAAGATTCTGAGAATTTCCACCCCCTACTACCAGAAAGCAAGTCAGATCTTTGCTAGGTTTGCTTAGCTTTTACAGGAGATATGTTCCCATTTTTTTCCACTTTGAGTGCTCCACTCTCTGATTTAATCAAGGATGGTGGTCGAGCTGGAAGATCTATTTCTTGGACCCCTGAATGTGCAGTAGCATTACAGAAGATAGATTCAGAGTATTTTGTCGTCAGCACCTGTATTACTGTTACCTCAGTTAGGTAAGCCCTTTGTTCTTAGAACTGATGCTAGTTCTGTCGGGCTAGGTGCTGTACTACTGCAGGAGGAGGATGATGTACTTCACCAAGTTGTGTTTGGGAGTCGCAAGTTGTTGGATCGTGAAAAGTCCTAAGTACCATCGAACGAGAGTGGTTAGCCATTGTCTGGGCTGTTCAGAAGTTCGTTCGATACCTTTGGGGAGTCAGGTTTATCCTTCAAACAGATCATCGACCTTTGACGTACCTTCCAACGTCAAAATCTTAAGAATTCCCGAATTATGCGTTGGGCATTGTCTCTGCAGGAATTCTCGTTCAAAGTGGAACCAGTTCCAGGATCATTGAACATTTTCGCTGATCTTCTTTCACGTTCTTTTGAGAACCAGTCTGTTCCTTAGACATTGGTTTGTGTGCATCCAGTTTAGATGTCCTTTTCATGTATTTTTTCTGGAATTTTGTGACCTGTAGTTGTTTTTTTTCCCCTTAGTAAAAACAATTCGGACATTATTATTTATTTTTTTGAGGAGGGGGAGTATTTGTGACGAACCGTTTCCCGTCCAGTCACAAATTTTCATGCAACCGGGCTAACTGGAAGGTAGTCGTCCCGAAGCTGGTTGAAAAATTTACCTGACTGCTGCTCACCTGCGCACCGTTAAAGCCGGGTGAGCTGAAACAGTTAGGCAGTCTCTGCAGTGAAGCAACAACCCAGAAGGCCGAAGAGGGACTCCATCTGTTTTTGGTGGTAGTTCCCCCAGGTAGAAGTGTACCCTGGTTTGAAGGGGACTGGCTACCACTTTCTGAGGGTCGGGGCCGTAGCTGTGTCTACCCCCTGTTCTCCGCCTTGTGTCGGTGTGGAGAGGCCGGCCTGAGTGCCGACAACTACCCTACCTGCCACTGCACCCGGGACCGACTACCCATTGAACCAGTTCGGCCGGAGACGCTACTGCTGCCAAGCCAAAGCGCCGCCCCTCCCGAGTTTTGAACCAGCGACCTGTTGGCTAGGCTGTCGCTGTGTTCTGTGTTTTTGTGTGTGAGCCACACCTCCTGTGTGAGACTGTCGCCTTGTCGCCGGCAGAGACGCCATGAGTGTGGTAGTAATTTTTGAGCCACAGCTGTGTGAAGTTCTATAAGTCCTGTGTCGGACTTGACGCTGTAGTCGTCGTCTTCATCGTCTTCGTCCTCTTCATCGTTTTCGTCGTCGTCGTCGTCTTCGTCGTCGTTGGAACCAACAGTGCTAGTAGATAGCCAGTTGTACATAGATATATTTTTTGTGTACGCCTTATGGTTGGAGTGCCGACCTATTGATGTTCTTGCATTATTATATATGTTTTGTCTTATGGCTCGGGCAGCATAAAACAAAAAGAAGTGTTGTTCTGTTGCCTGACTGTCAATGTCGGGGTGAGTGGGTGTATGTATGTGCATTGCAAATGTCGTGCATGCATCCATAATTTCTGTGTGAGAGTCAAACAGTCAGACACCCGCAGACACGACCCATTCCATCCGTAACAGATGTTAAGGAAAGACAAGCAACATATGGAGCACTTCCCACACTTTCTCTTACAATTGGAGAAAGTGTCGAGGCGCCCCCATACTTTCTCTCTCACATGGGAGAAAGTGCGAAAGGGGAAGGACCCCACTTTCTCTCAGTCCTACTTTTTCATCTTAAGTGAGAGAAAGTGAGCCCCCACACTTTGTCCTGCAGTGAGAGAAAGTGAGCCCCCACACTTTGTCCTGCAGTGAGAGAAAGTGAGCCCCCACACTTTGTCCTGCAGTGAGAGAAAGTGAGCCCCCACACTTTGTCCTGCAGTGAGAGAAAGTGAGCCCCCCACACTTTGTCCTGCAGTGAGAGAAAGTGAGCCCCCCACACTTTGTCCTGCAGTGAGAGAAAGTGAGCCCCCACACTTTGTCCTGCAGTGAGAGAAAGTGAGCCCCCACACTTTGTCCTGCAGTGAGAGAAAGTGAGCCCCCACACTTTCTCCTGCAGTGAGAGAAAGTGAGCCCCCACACTTTGTCCTGCAGTGAGAGAAAGTGAGCCCCCACACTTTGTCCTGCAGTGAGAGAAAGTGAGCCCCCACACACTTGTCCTGCAGTGAGAGAAAGTGAGCCCCCACACTTTGTCCTGCAGTGAGAGAAAGTGAGCCCCCACACTTTGTCCTGCAGTGAGAGAAAGTGAGCCCCCACACTTTGTCCTGCAGTGAGAGAAAGTGAGCCCCCCACACTTTGCCCTGCAGTGAGAGAAAGTGAGCCCCCACACTTGCCCTGCAGTGAGAGAAAGTGAGCCCCCACTTTTGTCCTGCAGTGAGAGAAAGTGAGCCCCCACACTTTGTCCTGCAGTGAGAGAAAGTGAGCCCCCACACTTTCTCCTGCAGTGAGAGAAAGTGAGCCCCCACACTTTGTCCTGCAGTGAGAGAAAGTGAGCCCCCACACTTTGTCCTGCAGTGAGAGAAAGTGAGCCCCCACACTTGTCCTGCAGTGAGAGAAAGTGAGCCCCCACACTTTGTCCTGCAGTGAGAGAAAGTGAGCCCCCACACTTTGTCCTGCAGTGAGAGAAAGTGAGCCCCCACACTTTGTCCTGCAGTGAGAGAAAGTGAGCCCCCACACTTTGTCCTGCAGTGAGAGAAAGTGAGCCCCCACACTTTGTCCTGCAGTGAGAGAAAGTGAGCCCCCACACTTTGTCCTGCAGTGAGAGAAAGTGAGCCCCCACACTTTGTCCTGCAGTGAGAGAAAGTGAGCCCCCACACTTTGTCCTGCAGTGAGAGAAAGTGAGCCCCCACACTTTGTCCTGCAGTGAGAGAAAGTGAGCCCCCACACTTTGTCCTGCAGTGAGAGAAAGTGAGCCCCCACACTTTTTGTCTGCAGTGAGAGAAAAGTGAGCCCCCCACACTTTTGTCCTGCAGTGAGAGAAAGTGAGCCCCCACACTTTGTCCTGCAGTGAGAGAAAGTGAGCCCCCACACTTTGTCCTGCAGTGAGAGAAAGTGAGCCCCCACACTTTGTCCTGCAGTGAGAGAAAGTGAGCCCCCACACTTTGTCCTGCAGTGAGAGAAAGTGAGCCCCCACACTTTGTCCTGCAGTGAGAGAAAGTGAGCCCCCCCACACTTTGCCTGCAGTGAGAGAAAGTGAGCCCCCACACCTGCAGTGAGAGAAAGTGAGCCCCCACACTTTGCCCTGCAGTGAGAGAAAGTGAGCCCCCACACTTTGTCCTGCAGTGAGAGAAAGTGAGCAGTGAGAGAAAGTGAGCCCCCACACTTTGTCCTGCAGTGAGAGAAAGTGAGCCCCCACACTTTGTCCTGCAGTGAGAGAAAGTGTGGGAATGAGGGAAACTGTGGCCAAAAGTCAACTGATTGAGAGCAAGGTAAGATGGCGACAAACTGGCCAAGGGGCGACAGATTGGACAGTGAAGTGCCACCCAATCTGTCGCCCTCAAGAACTTAGAATGGGCGACAGATTGGTTCTGGTGTTGAGGGCCAATCTGTCGCCTGGGCGACATATTGGTCCTGGTGTTGAGGCCCAAGCTGTCACCGGTCGACGAATTGGGCAGGGGCGATAGATTGGTCGTTAACACCCCCCCTCCCCTTTTTCGTCCGGAAAATTATGTTGTTAAAGAAAATGTAACTGAGAAATTGTTCTCCTAGACACGCTTAAACCTTTTCTTTTTTTCATCATTATGTGTGTGTTTGTGCATGTAAACGAGTTTGCAGTGCATGATAAGAGGACACTGTTGATTTTTTTTTTTTTTCATATAAACATTCTATGTGCGCTGTAAACTGCTTGTGCGCAGGTCCTTTGAAAACGTCTTATGTCTTTGAACTCCTTTCATCTGACATATATATCTGTCAATCATCCCAAAACTCTGTGTGTGACGTGATCAATGGGCCTAAGAAGTTTGAGATGGTAGGGCATTTCACCACCCCCCAAACCGTATCAATTCTACTCTTATTGTTACACACACACACACACACACACACACACACACACACACACACACACACACACACACACACACACACACACACACACACACACACACACACATATATATATATATATATATATATATATATATATATATATAAACGATTTCCATTTGTGCCTGCAGTTGTTTACTATTTCTACTTTAGTATTTAGGGTTGCTAAGTATGGTTTGCATAGTATTAACCATTTTTCTGTTGAACATAGGTTGCATCTTTTTGAAATGTTGTTGTATGGTGATGCCCTTTTTATGATTTTCCAGGATATGTTATAGTTTATTTTTTTTTGTCTTTAAGTCTCCAAATATATTTGCTCAGTTCTGTTTGGTTTTTGTATTTTTCTTTGTTGAATGACTGTTTATGGTTTGCGTATCTGGTTTTGAAGTGATTTTCAGTGATCCCTATGTATGTTTCTTTTTCATTTTTCTGATGTCACAGTGGCTTGGTATACAATGTTGTTATAGAGGCATTTGTTGCTTAAGGGACACTGTTCTTTTTTTAGCACAATTGCAGGATTTCCTTTCTTCACCCTTCTTTGCTGTGTTGCTTTTCATTTTGTTGGATGAATCAATTATATTTTTAAGGTTAGGCATGCATGAATATGATAGTTTGATGGTGTTCTTGTTGAATATTTTGGACAATTTGTGTTCTTTTGGGAAGGATGCTGTCAAAATTTTGAAAAATTCTTTTCCTACGTTTGTTTTTTTACTCGTCCATCATATGGAGGGTTGTACCATGTGATTTTCCTTTTCCTGCTTTTTTTTTTTTTTTTCATGTTGTTATCTGGGTTGTATTGTAGTTTGTAGCTGTAACCACTTTTTTGCAATGCCTCTTGGTATTCTGCTGCTGCATTGTTGAATACTCTTTCATTATGTGACAGATTAGATAATCTCTTGTTTATGCCATTGGGTATGGTTTTTAGTATAGATGGTGGGTGGTTGCTATTGATGTTTACATAAATGGGTGTGTCATTAGGTTTCTTGTATGGTTTATATATGTGGTTGTTGAGGTCAAGTGTTATGTCTAAGTAGTTCACTACCTTTTTGTTTGCTTCGATGGTGATTTTTAAGTTATGGTTTTTTTGAAAATTTTTTGCATATAGTTCTTTTTTTTTCTTGTTTTCAATGGTTCTTGGATTGTTGTTTAGCGCGGCGAGGCCGTCGTCTCTGTACAGTCCGACTTGCTTTCCGAGTTGCTTTTGGATGTTGGATAGTATAAACAGTCCGACTAGTTCACATGTTTCGGCACCGTCATACGATCCCATGGTCACATCAAATGTTGAGTTTTTATTCGTTTTCTTGATCCATGTATCATTTCTGCTGTAAAGTAAAGTTTTCTTGGTGTGGAAAATGATTTCCATTTCTGACCCTGTTATGTCTGTGTGTTTATTAGCAAATTTCAGAGCTTTAGTGAGTAGCTCTTCGTCTATGGATGGTAGAAGTCTACTATGTCGAATGTGATGAATACTGTGTGTTCTTCTGTGTTTGTTTAAGGTTTTGAAACCATTGGATAACTTCATATGTGTTCTTCCAGAGGTTGTATTCAGTGTTTGATTTTATGTTTTTTATGGCTTTTTTTAAGATTTTCTTACTTATTTTGCCCAGTTCAGATTTAGATGGGTTTATTAGTCTACATGTTGGGTTGTTGTGGAAATTGGGTTTATGGTCTTTAAGGGTTATGAAGGCTTCTTTTATTGCAGTTGTTTCCACCCTGTCACCTAGATCCATGTGGTGTACGAGTTCTTTTTCTTTTTTTCGGATGTTGTTGTGTATGGTTTTTATCAGCTTTTTTGTTTTTTTTCTGAATGTTTTTATCAGAGTTGTGAGTACTCGTTTGGTTCCATTTTGTAGTAATTACTGGTTTTTGTCAGCCTTCACGAATATTTTTTTTATCATTTTGTATTTGTTTTATTTCATTTTTTAATGATGTTTGGAAATCGTTGTTTGATTTTTTTTGATTCTATGTTGGCTATCATTCTTTTCATTTTATCCTCAAAAGATTTCATTTCATCTATGGCTGGTGGAGATCGCCATGATTTGAAGTCATATGTGTTTTTGTCCTCTTTTTTTTGCATTCGGATTTAGGAAGAAAAATGCTTTCCATCTCATGTTTCGTACGAATTTTTCAGTTTGTTCTATTAATCTTTTTAAGTAGAACTGCGGGTTGGAAAATGTGTATATTTTTTTGTCGATTGTCTAAAATTAATTTCCTCCATTTTGAAATTCACCAGGCCACAGTGCTCAACGTGAGGAGCTATATCAAATACTGTTAAAACGCCTAATAAAATTCTTAGAGTGCTCAACCCCTTGGGGAGCAACATCTGTTAAAAATAGGATGATAAAAGGAAGTTTTAAAAACACCAACAGATCTGTTTCGAGCCAGCGCTCTCGTCAGGATGGTTTGGGGCGCCTACTGCCGGTGTTATATGGCCTGATGTCACTGTTTGCACGTGCGGATTGGCTGCACGTATTTTTTCGTTTTTGGGGTTGTTTACAGTTCAGGGTGCGTTTGCTGACAACGATTTCCATTTGTGCCTGCAGTTGTTTACTATTTCTACTTTAGTATTTAGGGTTGCTAAGTATGGTTTGCATAGTAGTATTAACCATTTTTCTGTTGAACAGGATGCATCTTTTTGAAATGTTGTTGTATGGTGATGCCCTTTTTATGATTTTCCAGGATATGTTATAGTTTATTTTTTTGTCTTTAAGTCTCCAAATATATTTGCTCAGTTCTGTTTGGTTTTTGTATTTTTCAAAATTTTGACAGCATCCTTCCCAAAAGAACACAAATTGTCCAAAATATTCAATAAGAACACCATCAAACTATCATATTCATGCATGCCTAACCTTAAAAATATAATTGATTCATCCAACAAAATGAAAAGCAACACAGCAAAGAAGGGTGAAGAAAGGAAATCCTGCAATTGTGCTAAAAAAGAACAGTGTCCCTTAAGCAACAAATGCCTCTATAACAACATTGTATATACAAGCCACTGTGACATCAGAAAATGAAAAAGAAACATACATAGGGATCACTGAAAATCACTTCAAAACCAGATACGCAAACCATAAACAGTCATTCAATAAAGAAAAATACAAAAACCAAACAGAACTGAGCAAATATATTTGGAGACTTAAAGACAAAAAAAATAAACTATAACATATCCTGGAAAATCATAAAAAGGGCATCACCATACAACAACATTTCAAAAAGATGCAACCTATGTTCAACAGAAAAATGGTTAATACTATGCAAACCATACTTAGCAACCCTAAATACTAAAGTAGAAATAGTAAACAACTGCAGGCACAAATGGAAATCGTTGTCAGCAAAAACGCACCCTGAACTGTAAACAACCCCAAAAACCGAACAATACGTGCAGCCAATCCGCGCACGTGCAAACAGTGACATCAGGCCATATAACACCGGCAGTAGGCGCCCCAAAACCATCCTGACGAGAGCGCTGGCTCGAAACAGATCTGTTGGTGTTTTTAAACTTCCTTTTATCATCCTATTTTTAACAGATGTTGCTCCCCAAGGGTTGAGCACTCTAAGAATTTTATTAGGCGTTTTAACAGTATTCTCTCTCTCTCTCTCTCTCTATATATATATATATATATATGTGTGTGTGTGTGTGTGTGTGTGTATGCATGTGTGTGTGTGTGTGTGTGTGTGTGTGTGTGTGTGTGTGTGTGCGTGCGTTATGCAACCTGTTGTAGGACGCAGTCCTAACACTGCCACTTCAGTTTATTGCCGTCACAGAATCGTCTGTTTCTTCATTTCTTCTGTAGCATCACTTGGGAAGGAATAAGCAGATAGAAGCACTATTATACCCCATCAATCCCATTCAAAGGGCCATAACTATGACATACAGTCTAAGGAAAATTGTCCCACAAAGTTTATGCTTCCTTTTAGATTTTCTTTTTTTTTTCTTTAAATTAGGAAGTAACCTCTAAAGCTTTCCCTCACTTCCTGATTCCAAACACGAAGCTACAATAATCCAAATTTAACGCTGACCTGTCTGCTTGCGCCGCATTTCATTTCTGGACAAGGCGGAAAATCACAGAACGACTCGTCACTGTTGTCGCTGCAGTCTTGTCTGTGGTCACACACGAGGGTGTAGGAGACGCCATCACTCCCTTTGAGGCATGAGAACAGTGGCGGAAGTGACGTCACTTGGGGGAAAAAACAAGATGAAGCAACATTCCTCTCCCTGCTGTTGCCTTCAGTTCCATGTTGAGCGCCATCTTTGGCCCAACAGGCGCTGTGAGCATCACAGGCCAAAAACAAATATGTCGTGTGATTGAGAGGACAGAGGATGAAGTGTGGGCACTCACAACAGTCTCTTGCGGATACAGGGTGACAGAAGTGACACGCACAGTGTTATTCATTGGTTTGGTCATCTTACAAAGAAAAGCACCAGTCATATTGGCACCATTGGTCGGAGATGGGCACAAATGCAATGGAATTGGTATAGTGCTGAATTTTGTGAACAAATTTTTGCTGAACACGAATAAAAGTGTTGAATGAAATCCACCACAATGCGGGTACAAACGACGACGAAAGTTCATACTTATCTTTGGTATTGAGAGCACAGCATGAGCTACCGTTCTGTCCATCCACATCAAGGTCTGTTCATACCTTAAAGAAAATGCAGTTCACGACTGTTTATTTCAATAATGCCATAACCTGAACATAAATTTTACTTGTTTTCCCTGTTTGCAAAGAAAAGTTATTGGGTAATTTATATGCAATAATTACGATTTTGTCTTTTTGCTTAAGTAAAAGAAGACCATATATGTCAAATCAGCAAACTGAAAAAAGCGGTTAGTCACATTCAGATGTGTTGTTCCACGTTTTTATTCACCATGTATTTGATAACGAAAAGAAAAATGGTGAAAAGGAATACAATTAAATTCCTGGCAGACTATCTTCTATAAAACGAGTTTTCAAAAAGGCTATGAAACAGTCTATCACGGTAACTCGCATATATGTTACTCCTGCCAGTTTACAGGTTTTGAAAGGTATGGGGTGGTGGGGGGGGGGGGGGGGTATAGGAGTATAGGGTATAGGTGGGCAGTGCGACGGACCATATTTCGTCCGGTCCCAAAGTTTGGGGACACGTTTGACCAGAACAGGTAAACTGGGAAAACGGTTAGCCAGTTCACCCGACAGCTGCTCACCTGCGTTTTGTGTTAGTCGGGTGAGCGGGGATTTCCCTTCAGTCTCCACAGAGCTGCCGGCTGAGCAACTTATTCAGAAGAGCTAAAGGAGACTAAGTCAGCTCCTTGCTGGCAGTCAGGTTTGTGTTAATAGATGAATTGAAGTTAGGGCTTGTGCTCATGACATTTTTCCCCTACAGGTATTAGTGATTTTTACAGCTCTTTGTAAAGGCCTAAAGATATTTCATTGTTCCTTGATAATCTTATGATTTGACGAGATATAGGGTGACAGTAGGAAGTTGTAGTTAGTGAATGTGTGAGTCGAGAGGTAGATGAGAAGAATGGAGTGAGCAGAAAGAAGAAAGACTATGTATACTTACATGTGATCAGAAAAAAGTAATGTAGTTGAATCAACATATTGAGTGAAAAAGAAGAACGTTTTTTATATTTTCCCTGAAGTATCATCATGATGTGAGTGCTGGTGAGCTCTGGAAATGAGCAATGAAAATGAATGTGCATGAATTATTGGAAAATGTATTCTGATTCCTGTTGTGGAAAGATGAAAAGGGACAAACAGAAATCGTTCCTTGATGTGTAATTAGACACGTCTAGTGATGATGATGAACATTCTTTTCTTGATGAAAAGGGACGAACGGAAGTCGTTCCTTGATGTGTAATTAGACACGTCTAGTGATGATGATGAACATTCTTTTCTTGATGAAAAGGGACGAACGGAAGTCGTTCCTTGATGTGTAATTAGACACGTCTAGTGATGATGATGAACATTCTTTTCTTGATGAAAAGGGACGAACGGAAGTCGTTCCTTGAAATGTAAATTGGACACGTCAAATGATAATGTGAAAAGATAAGAACATTCTTTTCTGGATAAAATGGGACAATAGGAATTCGTTCCTTTATATGTAATAATTGTATTCTATGTACTTTGAAAAAGGGTTGCATGTGAAATCCTTTCTTTTTAAATGTAAACAATCATGGTGTTAATCAAAGAACATTTTCTTTTGTAATGCACCCACTGTATTGAAACTTTGTAGATTCTATTATGGGTATTTTTCTCCAGTTTCCAGTGAAATGTATTATGTGAAGAGTGACTGCTAGTGACAAACAAGAACGATAAATATATAGGAAGTAGACTAGATAATCAAGGTAGCTATAGTTCCTCAGATGTCGGTGAAGCCCCCATGTCTGACCTGGAACTGACTGCCATCCGGGTGTGGGGTTCAGCCCGTGCCCAGCCACTGTCTCTGCCCCGTGGGGGTATGGAGAGACTGACCGAGTGGTCAGTAGACATCGTGTGTGCACTGCCAACCAGGTGTGGGGGGTGCAGCCCGTGCCTAGCCACTGTCTCTGCCCCGTGGGGGTATGGAGAGACTGACCGAGTGGTCAGTAGACATCGTGTGTGCACTGCCAACCAGGTGTGGGGTGCAGCCCGTGCCTAGCCACTGTCTCTGCCCCGTGGGGGTATGGAGAGACTGACCGAGTGAACAGCAGACATCGTGTGTGCACTGCCAACCGGGTGTGGGGTGCAGGACGAGCCCAGCCGCTATCCCCGCCCCGTTGGGGTGTTGAGAGGATGTCCGTGTGGTCAGCAACGAGCTGGAGTGTGAAAGGGCTTCAGAGTTTGTCCGGACGACGACTTGCGCTTTTCCATTGTGTGGC
Organism: Conus betulinus; assembly: GCA_016801955.1. Classification (NCBI taxonomy): domain Eukaryota; kingdom Metazoa; phylum Mollusca; class Gastropoda; order Neogastropoda; family Conidae; genus Conus; species Conus betulinus. The sequence goes on along the minus strand of JADBJO010005011.1, from coordinate 114,408 downwards.
AGTCCCTGGAAGGACTCCACGAACTGCTTCCATGAACGGCTTCGTTTCCCGTCGAGTCGACGTGTGTTCTTCTGTTGTGTGGGAATCCCTGGAAGGACTCCATGAACTGCTTCCATGAGTGGCTTCTGAACTGTATGAAGACTGTGTGACTTGGGCCAGATGCGGCCTAGTGCAGGAACTGTTTGTGGTGACACTGCTGTGGGTGCCAGCGTAGCCTGTGTAAGAAGGAAAATATATGTTGGATATCACAATAGTATCTCATGTTGTTCCGCGCCCTTTGGTCGTGGTGCGAACTAGTTGATGTGCCTCATTTGTTTATTGTGTAACATATATTCGTCAAGATTTTAGTGGTTCAGGCAGCAAAAAAGGTAGACACTTAACTTGTTGCCTGACTATCTATATTCGTGTGGTGTGGGTGTGTGTAGAGAAATGTTGTACACGCATTCAAACTTCTTCAGGTGAGAGTCAGCAAAACACGCACCGCACACCATCCGTAACATCTGGTGACCCTGACGTGATTCGAACACGCAACCTTCTGAGTTTGATTTTGATTTGGGAGTAAACCTGTAGCGCAAATGTTCATGCACACTTTGTTCAGGTAACACTCTGCACAGCCTGACTTGTAAAACAATTGTTGGCAATCCTTTCTGATAATGGCAGCTCCTATTTCATGTAGTCAATCTGTATTCAGGTTATTCACTTTAGGAACTATTGCCAGTGAACAGTTTTCTTTACAAGAATATTAACACTTTCCCATGAACGACATGAACATGAAGGAGTTCATTGACGGAAATCGTAGAAGTTTGTTGTTGTTGTTGTTGTTTGATCGACATGCACATGGTTTTTGTCTCGTCCTGTCCTCTTGAGGACACCCTGTACTTTTGCTTACCCTAAAATGTTATGCTCGGCTGGTAACTTTCTGTTTCATAATTACTTGAATATGTGATTGGAACTGTGAACTGGTATGCAATGTAGCAGTTTTATGTGATTTATAAACACCGATATGCTTCAGCTATGAGTAACAGAACATACATACATGGGCCCGTGCCCACACATCCACACACACACGTGTGTACATTCACTACACACACATACACAAAAAAGACAACCATGTTAGGTAGGCACTTGTCTGACCAGCGCATTGGGCTAATGCGTCGGTCAGGCATCTGCTAAGTCGTAGCCACGAGACCCTCTTCTTCAATTCTTTCATCTTATTTATTAATTCATAAATCCATCAGCTTAAAATCATACGTAATGTGGTCTCAAAATTTAGCGGATGTGGTGTAGCGTATATGCACTAGTCCGCACGCGGTGACGCCTCCTTAATGAAACTGAAACTGTCGTGTTCATTGTGTAGTCCGCCAAACAAAAAAGGGTGGAGACCGAGTAAGCCTGCAGCTGTGGTGAAAACAAGCCAAATACAAATAAACACACAAAACAAGGCGCAAAGTGGCGCATGGTTAATGCACAATAAACGATAGACTCGCAAATATTAGGGTTATTTTTTTCTGATATTAGAAACATCTATCACCAAAATGCGCGAAACAGTACTCCACAAATCACAGTCGCATGAAAAAAGGGTGATGATATTGTTACGTGCTTTTTATGCTTGTTGCTTTTATGTCCGAAGAAAATACATTTGTCGAAAACGTACTTGCCTGTATTGCATTGTGTACGAAACAAGCGTTAGTTTGCACCCTGTCACCGATCTGATTAGCGTGGAAATCGTACAGACGCGCCGACGGCTCTGTAACGACCGTAGCATCATTCCATGATGGGGGTGTAGGCTTACCGGGCCATGTATGGAGGTTGTTGGGTTCAGGAAAGATGGTGGGGTTGTTGGATACCTGTACGTTCCATTCATATATTGGGTGTGCGTGTGCTACCATGCACAGGCAGGGAAAGGATAAGTGTGGGGAGAGAGGGGGTTAGCCTTCCGTCTCCTGTTTTGTTTCGTGTGGTCTGTGTGGAGTCCCGTTTCACGTGCGGTCTGTGTGGAGTTCAAAACTCAGCAGGGAGTGAGTGGCGAGTCATCAAGCATTAAAGTTTGGTGGGGCCGGGTGGCTAGCACTTCGGTCAAAATCGTTGGTAAAGAGCAGTTGGGCTCTCATTCTTGTGCCAGCGTTTGTGCTGTGGGCCTGACTTCGGTCAAAATGGTGAGCCGACCCTCGTGAGCGCTTTTGCTCTTGGTCGTGCAGCTGTCTGTGTCTCGATGTGCTGCGACCCTGAGGTTCAGGTGCTGGGGTGGCCAGCCGCAGCGCAGCAGTGTGTCGTCGGTCGTTTGATGTTGTAGCAGGTGAGGGCGCATTCCCACCATCCTGTGGCCCGGTACACCAGGCGGTGCAGGGCCGTTTTTGTCGGGGAGCTGTGGAAAGCCAGTTGACTGTTGACTGTTGTCACAGTCCTTCCCCGTTCCGATGCTACATCCCCTTTCTCTTTCTCCCCATCCGGCCGGGTCTTCACAGCCTGGCCATTGTTGGCGCCGTTGCTGGTCTCGCTGTTGCTGCTGGCGCCGTTGCTGCTGGCGCCATTGCTGGTGTCGCTGTTGTTGCTGGCGCCGTTGTTGCTGTCGCCGTTGCTGTTATCGCCGTTGCTGTTGGCGTCGTTGCTGTTGACGCCGCTGCTGCTGATCCCCTGTATTGCCGATTCCTCAGCCTGTGATCGCCGACACTGAGGTGTGTCGTCGCTGCCGTGGGTTGTTGTTACTGTGGTTGGTGGCAGTCGTCGCTGTCGCCGTTGTGTTGGCGGTGGATGTGAATTCCACTGATGTTGTGGGAGAGCCGTGTGTGTCTCTGTCATCTATGTCATCCTCGTCTTCGGCAGGCAGATTCGTCTGGTCACCGTCGCCGTCGTGAGACTGTCAACGTCGTCGTCTTGTGGCCTGTTTGTCTTTTGTGTTGAGTTTTTTTGTGGTGATAAAACACCTGAGGACATTGGGTTTGGGTGTGCATACATGAAGGATGGATGTTAATTAAAAAGGGTACGACTGAAGGGATGAATGTGCGCAGTGAAGTATACGCAAAATGAATATAGTGATATGAAGTTAGTATAGTTTGGTGGTTGTTGTTGTTGTTTTTTTTTTTTTTTTTGAGGGGGTGGGAAGGTTTGGGTCAAGAAAAGGATTGACTTGCATTATGCTATGTGTAACATACTGCTGGCCTGAGGAACTCTGCACACTGTAGTTAGATAAGGGTAAAATAACTTATTGTGGCTGCCTTGGCCGTAGGAACTGTGTGCTTTCAGGCTTGGGTCTATGACTTGTTATTCATAGAAGATTCCGCTCATTGATTGTTTTGTTGGGAATAAAATTGTTTTGTTGTCACTTCTTGTGAGGCGTGTTGTCTGTTTAGTGGGTTAGTCGTGGGGAGCTTTGTTTTTTTTTTTACATCTGGTTTCGCGTTCCGTGACACACCCTGTTCTGTGTGTTTATTTGTATTGTGGGAAACACAGGCAAGGTCTCTGACCAGAGTGTATAAGACCAGGACCTATTGCAAGACCAGCACATGCGCCCGTTGTTATGTGCCTCCTTTCTTCAGGTCACATTTAATTGATCTCCTTTAGCGTTTTTTCACACATGACATCCGGCAGGCATGTAAGTATTGTGTCTAGTTCAGCCCCAGATTTGTTCCTCCTTTTACAGGCAGGAAGCCACCACATGTCATGTACATCTTCGTGTCTCTTACCTAAGGGACTTTGTTATGAAGTCTGTCATACACTCCGGAAAAAAAAAATGCAACTTGCCCTTTTTGTGCACCTTAAACCAGCAGACCTGCTCCGCTGATACTTTAAATGTTTCCAGCAGAACTTATCTGGAGTGATTAAAACTCACAGGGTGCTTCCTCCTCGGTGATCAGTTTTTGGAATAGCGATTTGTACTCTTGGGAAAAAAAAGAGACTGCCTGTCTCTTTGGCAGAGAGCAGCAGACTAACTAAGAGGAGAGAGTGAGAGAGAGAGAGAGACGGGGGGAGAGCGAGAGACAGAGAGAGAGAGAGAGGGAAGGAGGGAGAGAGAGTAGCCATGAGGAGAAGAAGAGGACGAAGAAGTGACTTAGATAGGGAGAGGTTTTTTTCGAAGCTGGAGTATGGTTGCCTTAATGGTGGGTTCAGAAACGGTCATACACACAAAACCCCACTCCCTTTGTTGGGTAGATGGGATTAATCCCTGCCTGTCTTTGCTCGGTAGATGGGATTAATCCCTACCTGTCTTTGCTCGGTAGATGGGATTAATCCCTGCCTGTCTTTGTTGGGTAGGTGGGATTAATCCCCGCCTGTCTTTGCAAGGAGTGTCACAGGAGCATCAGCCTGTTACGCAGAAAATAAGAGAGAGAGAGCTGAACTCTCAACTATTTGTAGACTTGAATGTTATTTATCCCAGGTGCGATCACCCTGTAAGTTGGAGGTATTACCTTAAACAAGCCCTTGCAGCCCTTGGAATGCGTCAGAAACTACGGGACTTGTTTTCAAAACGAAGTGTGTGAGGACGGAAAATGAAGCAAAATTTAGAAAGAGAAGGGGTTAGCTGCCGCCATGGACAGGATTGGATTGTCAGTAAAGTCAGGAGTCGCAGTCACAAGGAACTCTCTCCGTGGGAAAGAAAGAATGGCTGCTGTCAAGACAAATGTGGATTTGGACTAACTGGAAACTTGCTGAGATGACTGTCCTCAAAATACATGATTTGTTGCAATTTAAGGATTGGGCTCTTGAAAAGGATGTATACCTTTGGCAATTGAAAAGAAAGAGTTTTTTTTTCCCATTGGAAAATTTAAATAGAATGGGGGTCTGTGAACCCAGAATAGATTTTTTTTATGGGATGCAAATTAGTCGTCTCCGTGACCTGACAACAAGAAGTTTGTAAGATGGGCGAATGAACTGAGGTCAGTATGACCTAGATATATTTCTACGATAACAGCGTTAACACTGTGTACAATAAGGGAAAATGTATTATTGTTGTGACGTCTTGTCAAACAACGAACTGGGAAAAGAGCAAAAGAGGAAATTTTTTTTTTAACCCTCACGCTACCGGGGGAGAAATTTAAAGTCGCATTTTGTTGAAATAAAGGAGTTAGATGGGTTGTTGCGTGCGCGACTCATGATTGTCTGTGAGTGTATGTGAGTGTGTGCATCGGAACCGTCACATGGCAAATTCCCATACTATTTGATATGCCGGTGTTTAATGTGCGACTATATTTATTGCAACAGGATACATACAAAGAAAATTTTCAACAATCAGGCGGTTTTTTTAAAAGTAATACCTCGCCGATGACATTAAGTTGTTGTGTCCTATTGTTCTGAAGCGAATTCACACATGAGGCCAGATCATGCGCGTCACTTTCTGAATAAGTAAGTTTTTTTTTTTTCTATTCTGTTATCTCAGTAAAAGACTGAAAGGGGATGAAAAATGCTGAAATACAAAGATACACACAAAGAGTGCAGAGTGCCACTCCTTAATATAGTATGGAAACACAGAGTAAGTGTTCTATGAATGCTTCATCTTCCGGCGGTAGAAACAATGGATATTAAAAAAAAAAAAAAAAAAAAAAAAAAAAAAGTGAGTCAACCAATACCCCAGATAGCTGTTACCATGTCGCTTATCATGCTGACCACAAACTGGACAGTATTGTTTTGTTTATTTTATATTTTTGACGTTGTTTTATGTGCTTTGTGGATTTGGCGTTGACTTTAGCAACGTTCAAGTCTGTTTCATTTTCCAGAAATGCTGGAGTTGAAGGATACAGTTGTCTATGATCGTAGGTCCATGCGCGCGCGCGTGCACACACACACACACACACACACACACACACACACACACACACACACACACACACACACACACACACACACGTGCGAGTACGCCCATTTACACTGGCATATACACATATCGTGCATACACAGGCGAACATGCGTGCATGCAGGAGCATGTTCACACGAGCCCCAGATCACACACAAATACGCATGTACGTGCGCGCACACACACTCGTGTACATGCAAGCACACATCTCATTAACTGGCACACACACACACACACACACACACACACACACACATGCACAAACACCTACACATGTACATATACACATACACACACACACATACATGCCATTATATAAGGCGCACACAATGTAGTTTGGTATTCAAGGTCCCACAGCTCCTTGGGCTACACATGTCACACATACTGCTAAGTCACTTTCAAACACCCTTATCTTAACTTTTGATGCTAGTCATTCATGATAGGGGCAGCACACAATCCTGAATGCTAGTATTCATTCATTTCCCACCAGCACAAATCCTGAATGGTCATTCATTCATTTATCAGCAATCAGCACAAATCCTGACACATCTGCTAAGTCATTCATTCATTTTATCCATCAGCACAAATCCTGAATGCTAGTCATTCATTCATTTATCCATCAGCACAAATCCTGAATGCTAGTCATTCATTCATTTATCCATCAGCACAAATCCTGAATGCTAGTCATTCATTCATTTATCCATCAGCCTGAGTCCTGCATGTTAGTCATTAATTCATTTATCCATCAGCCTGAGTCCTGCATGTTTCATCATTAATTCATTTATCCATCAGCCTGAGTCCTGCATGTTAGTCATTAATTCCTTTGTCCATCAGCCTGAGTCCTGCATGTTTCATCATTAATTCCTTTGTCCATCAGCCTGAGTCCTGCATGTTAGTCATTAATTCATTTGTCCATCAGCCTGAGTCCTGCATGTTTCATCATTAATTCATTTCTCCATCAGCCTGAGTCCTGCATGTTAGTCATTAATTCCTTTGTCCATCAGCCTGAGTCCTGCATGTTAGTCAATAATTCATTTGTCCATCAGCCTCAGTCCTGCATGTTTCATCATTAATTTCTTTGTCCATCAGCCTGAGTCCTGCATGTTAGTCAATAATTCATTTGTCCATCAGCTCCAGTCCTTCAAAGTGCGATCTGGAAGCAAAGCAGATCAGGTGTAGCGTATATGGACTGATTAGCACGCAGTGACATCTCCTTGGTGAGACTGAAACTAAAACTGTCTTTTACCGCTATGGATTCTTGACAGAAAATCATTTTTCATCGATAGATCTGGAAAAGCCAGCTAACACTGGAAAGAAACAGATTCAAGGGCTCTGTGAACTGGCTGTGAGCTTGCCATCTGTTTGAAAAACGAAAACTGCTGCCAGGATTCACCGAATCCTGAATAATGATTCTATCGGCGCCAAGACGATCACGTCTGGAAATTCACAAACGGCCATGAGCAATTGACGAGAGGAATTCCCATGTGCCTGTAGATGAAGTCTTCATTGCGTGTGGAATGAAAAAAGATGCATGAAGATTTCGCCACCCGATAAGACGTCGGAAAACCCAAGTGCCAAGAATATCCATGAGGTTTGTTCAGACTAGAGATATGTAAGTCGATGTCAAGCGTCAGAGACTCAACTGCCTACCTGCAAGAACTTAACAGGAATGGGAGAAATGAGATGGAAACATTACCCTCCTGCTGGATGTTCTGGTAGGGAGAGCAGACTGGATCACAGTATAACCACATGGTGTGAAACAACCAGATGTGAAATTCTCAAAATCTACATGCCAGCGAGGCATTAATGATTATGGTATGTACATCAATAGCTTACATAATTATCATGATTCACTCACTCACTCATGATTGTAACCATATACTAATGATAGTGATGCTATAGGAGCTGGAAAAGTGGTGCTGGAATGTCAGAAATGTTGTAAAGAATAATAATTATATTAATGACAGTAGTAAATGTAGCATTTGTAATAGTCCGGAGGAGAACGAGCAATATGAAGAACAAAAATGGAAGCGTCTTCAAGTTCTCCAGGAAACTATTCTTGCATCCAAAAAATCAGGAATAATGACAGTGAACAAAGAAACTCTTGAGCACAATATCAGGAGAACATCTTCTTCCATCCCTGCAAGTGAAGCGACACGTCAAATCAAGGGCCTGCTGCGGCCTGCAGGGCCATAGAAAGCCACAGGACTGCATAAGGTGAAGAATGTGGTTAAGTCAGAGTCGGATCGTAGCTTGGATCTAACCGAAAGCTCTGTCTGCTGTATAAGAAGTGTACATTTTCAGTGGCTTCACAAACTGATGAGACTAGCGTAGATGGACTTGAAAATGGCCACCACTGGCTGATAGCTGATAGAGTGTATATTTTTGTAGAGCAAAACTGGAGTGATATCAACCAGTTCAATTCAATGTCATTTATGAACGTAGGAGGGAAAATCCTGTTTCTGTCACGGACGTGATATATCAGAAAGACAACACCCCGGGCGTGTCTGACTATGAAGAAAATGCCATGGTGGCTTTGGGATTAATCTGAAATGCTTGGAGAGAGAAAGGGTCGTCTGCAAATACCTATGAATCTGGGACACTTTGCATCCATGACAACCCCTGCCCAACATATGATGTCTGGAATAATCCCCTCCCAACACACGTTGCCCATATAAATCCCCTCCCAACACACGTTGCCCATACTACACCCCTCCCAACACACGTTGGCCATACTAATCCCCTCCAACACACATTGCCCCACTACTACTCCCTCCCAACACACGTTGCCCATATAAATCCCCTCCAACACACGTTGCCCATACTACTCCCCTCCCAACACACGTTGCCCATACTAATCCCCTCCCAACACACATTGCCCATACTACTCCCTCCCAACACACGTTGCCCATATAAATCCCCTCCCAACACACGTTGCCCATACTACACCCCTCCCAACACACGTTGCCCATACTAATCCCCTCCCAACACACGTTGCCCATACTACTCCCCTCCCAACACACATTGCCCACTACTCCCTCCCAACACACGTTGCCCATATAAATCCCCTCCCAACACCACGTTGCCCATACTAATCCCCTCCCAACACACATTGCCCATACTACTCCCTCCCAACACACGTTGCCCATATAAATCCCCTCCCAACACACGTTGCCCATACTACACCCCTCCCAACACACATTGCCCACTACTACTCCCTCCCACACACACGTTGCCCATACTACTCCCTCCCAACACACGTTGCCCATACTACTCCCCTCCCAACACACGTTGCCCATACTACTACTCCCCTCCCAACACACGTTGCCCATACTAACTCCCCTCCCAACACACATTTGCCCCTACTACTCCCCTCCCAACACACATTGCCCATACTACTCCCCTCCCAACACACATTGCCCATACTACTACTTGCCCCTCCCCTCCCAACACACGTTGCCTATACTACTCCCTCCCACACACACGTTGCCTATACTACTCCCTCCCAACACACATTGCCCATACTACTCCCCCCTCCCAACACACATTGCCTATACTACACCCCCCCCCAACACACGTTGCCCATACTCCCCCCCCACACACACGTTGCCCATACTACTCCCCTCCCAACACACATTGCCTATACTACACCCCTCCCAACACACGTTGCCCATATAAATCCCCTCCCAACACACGTTGCCCATACTACACCCCTCCCAACACACGTTGCCCATACTACTCCCTCCCAACACACATTGCCCATACTACTCCCTCCCAACACAGTTGCCCATACTACTCCCCTCCCAACACACATTGCCTATACTACACCCCTCCCAACACACGTTGCCCATATAAATCCCCTCCCAACACACGTTGCCCATACTACTCCCTCCCCAACACACGTTGCCCATACTAATCCCCTCCCAACACACGTTGCCCATACTAATCCCCCTCCCAACACACGTTCCCCATACTAATCCCCTTCCAGCAAATAATGTTCACAGCATGCTTGCACATTCTTTTTGTCATCAGAACCCCACACTTAAGTTACCAAGTCTCCTCACGAAACCGACCAGAGAGAAAGACCAATTACAACATTGCAAAGCTATATTAACCCTTAAGGTGAACAGTTATTGAAAATGGCGTCAAGTCTTTTGTCCCCTCGGCACTGTTTCTGTTCTGATCTTATCTTAAAGAGATATTACTTGTTATAAGATCAGTATGTTCTTCATATCTTTTATATGATGATGATTTTAAATATTTCTTAAGTTGTATATTTGTCATTGAATATTTTTTTTTTTCTCTCATGATTTGTGACGTGATGAAACGAATGCGCAGACAATCGTCGTTGGGTGCAGTTGGATATGTTAATACTTGAGCATGTACCAGTGTGTTTATTTAGTAAAGGGTGGGGTGGGTGAGGTATTAGGTTGATAATCAATGAAGGAATGGGCATAGACCGTGAATGAAGCACCTACGGACTTGCCGGTTTGTTGTTTTTGGTATTATAATATGTGTTGATATTTGATATTAGTTTGTTGTTTTGGTATTATAACGATCTGTGTTGATATTTGATCTTAGCTTGTTGTTTGGTATCATAATGATCTGTGCTGATATTTGATATTAGTAGTTTGTTGTTTGGTATTATAACGATCTGTGTTGATATTTAATATTAGTTTGTTGTTTGGTATTATAATGATCTGTGTTGATATTTGATATTAGTTTGTTGTTTAGTATTATAATGATCTGTGTTGATATTTGATATTAGCTTGTTTGGTATTACAAGGATCTGTGTTCATGTTTTATATTAGCTTGTTGTTTGGTATTATAATGATCTGTGTTGATATTTGATATTAGTTTGTTGTTTAGTATCATAATGATCTGTGTTGATATTTGATATTAGTTTGTTGTTTAGTATCATAATGATCTGTGTTGATATTTGATATTAGCTTGCTTGGTATCATAAGGATCTGTGTTGATGTTTTATATTAGCTTGTTGTTTGGTATTATAATGATCTGTATTGATCTTGATATTAGCTTAATGTTTGGTATTATAATGATCTTTGTTGATGCTTGATATTAGCTTATTGTTTGGTATCATAAGGCTCGGGGTTGATATTTGAAATTAGCTTTTTGTCTTGTAATTACTATCCTGCTTCATAATCATGTCAATATCAAGAACTGAAGAAATCTGGATGACAGTCAGATGTTTGAACTCGTTTATTTGAAGCACGGGTTTGGAATGTTGTGCTCAGAATTCACATTTGTAGGCATCTCACACACACACACACGCACACACACACACACACACACACACACACACACACACACACACACACACACACACACACACACACACACACATACACACACGTGCGCGCGCACGCACGCACGCACATACAGAGAGAGAGAGAGAGAGAGAGAGAGAGAGAGAGAGAGAGAGAGAGAGAGAGAGTTACATCCTTGGCAGACGTAATGTAGGTGACGTTAATCCAACCATGATGGTGGTAACGGATGACGTCTCCACAGCAGGCGAAGGAGAGCTGTCACATTATCATCATCTGGTTTAAAACTGGCCAGCTGACCTCCTTTGCTTTCACACAGCCTATTTGCCTGGTGGTAGGTTAGATCTTTCTGCCAAAGGAGAGTGTAACAATTGCCACCCACATCGAATCCGTCCTAGAGTAGAAAAGAGCAAAACAAAACATCATGCAACGAAACCGCATCAAATATGATATAATATGCGTATCATCTGAAATTAAGAAATACCATTAAAGCAAGTACCAAAATGGTTATGTCTTGACGTGTGTTTTGTAAATGATGTGTATGATTCTCTTGCCACGAAAATGTCTCCCCGGCATTTCGAAAACAGAAATGTGTACGTATATCTGCTTTGTGTTTTCTAAACAGATGTCCACTTCATGTTTATGAATCAGACAGCTGCGTCCATAAATCTTGGGTGTAAGTATTAGCAAACCGCCAAGAAAACATAGACAAACGAATCACAAGACAAAACACGACGCGTTTCGATCTCTTAGGCCTTCTTCGGGCAAGATACAAAACACTCAGGACAACGAAAATGAACGACCAATCGCTTATTTTCGTTCACTTCAGCGCAAGATAGGCGTGGTATGAAAATGAGGCTGTTAAGAAGGAAACAATGTACAAGTCGAGGTAGTAATGATGATAGTTTCGTCTCATCATGATTGTGCGTTGAACATAATAACAGAATTTTCTTTTGATCGTTTGGAAATATTATATCTAGTTTTTCAGCTGCTCTGATACGTTATATTTTGACCGAAATCATCATTCGTCGCTGTTAGCGTTTAGGTAATACTAAATGAAAATACAAATAGGGAACACATTGCCATTATCCTTTTTTAATATTTGTCACAGAGAGAGAGAGAGACAGAGAGAGAGAGAGAGAGAGAGAGAGAGAGAGAGAGAGAGAGAGAGAGAGAGAGTTGTCTATCATATTTTTTGTCACTGCCGTATAGAAAGCAAATGAAATTTTAACCTTCTTCTTTTCGGCTACTATTTTGGTCGGTATGTATATACTGCGAGCGGTTACTATTGTTTTACTGAACAACAGCGCTCTAGAGACTCACCTGGTGACACTGGGTATAGCCACAGTCATCTTCGTCCCGTCCATCAGAGCACTGCACCATGAAGTTACAGGCCAGGTGAGGTTCCAGACCATGCAGACCTTTCCAGTTGCTGTCGGTGCAGTTCCATGTTCTTCTTGAAAGCTGGACAGGTCTTGCATCGTCCTAAAGACAAGCAGACAGCCTAATTATAGGTGTGTATGTTCTGGCGTCCATGTGTGTACTATAGCCTTCACATGCACGCAAACAATTTACTGACGCAAGCGCAAGCACATGCGCGCACACACACACACACACACACACGCACACACACACACACACACACACACACACACACACACACACACAAACACACACACACACACACTGACTGAAACCATTTACTGTCAGATTAACATAGTGCTGTACTGACTACACACACACACACACACACACACACACACACACACACACACACACACTCACTACTCACACACACACACACACACACACACACACACACACACACACACACACACACACACACACACACATCATCATCATCATCATCATCATCATCATCATCATCATCATCATCATCATCATCATCATTATCATCATCATCACCATCATGACATCACATCACATCCTCATCATCATGACAGAAGTCAGAACAGTGACCATAAAACAGTGAATTCAGAGCATAAAGAAAACTCTGTGTGATGTCCCTATTTCCAGGAGATACTGTCACACGACGGCCCCATGTACACACCCACATGTGCACTGAGAGAAGCATGCGCCCTGCATGCAACAATACACCCGACTACCTTCCTTCAATGTAACAAATCAGAATACAATTTTAAGCTCCTCCCGCTGTTAAAAAAAAGTTTTGTTTTTGTTTTCTATTAAGTCAGTACATCTGTCAACTCCAAAATCCAACCCATCAATTGCTGCTTCCTCAACAGCGGACAAGTCAGCGTTAATTTGTACATCTTTGTACGTCTCTTTTTTCACAGAAAAGGATGGGAAGCTAAATACCATCGTCATTAACTTCATCAGTAACATCCACCATCCTCATTAGCCTCATCAGTAACATCCACCATCCTCATTAGCCTCATCAGTAACATCCTCCATCCTCATTAGCCTCATCAGTAACATCCACCATCCTCATTAGCCTCATCAGTAACATCCACCATCCTCATTAGCCTCATCAGTAACATCCACCATCGTCATTAGCCTCATCAGTAACATCCACCGTCGTCGTTAGCCTCATCAGTAACATCCACCATCGTCACTAGCCTCATCATCAGTAACATCCACCATCCTCATTAGCCTCATCAGTAACATCCACCATCCTCATTAGCCTCATCAGTAACACCCCATCGTCACTAGACTCCTCAGTAACATCCACCATCGTCACTAGACTCCTCAGTAACATCGACAGAAGCAAAAGCACCAGGCGAGGAACCAACAGCGGACGACAAAGAAGTCTCTGGAGGAGTGCGCTCAGACACACAGTCAACGGAAGGACGTCACACAAGTCCAAACACTGGGAGGAAAAGGAGGGGAAGAAACATCCCGATTGATAGCAACATTACACCTGTCAATATACAACTTGAGCATGCTGACGTAACTACTTTGGTCACCAACAATAAACGAGCAAGGCGTAGACTTTCTGTCACCAGACTCTTTGCATCTGTCAGCGCTGTGGTAAGCAGTCTGGTGTGCAAACTAACAGTGGTCAAGTATGTGGCTAGGCAGGTCAAAAACGTATACTGGTAGACATTTTTTGTCTACTGCCGGGGTGTCTTAGACCAGTCCAGTTGTCCACTAAAACAGAAAGGGCACCTCTGGGAGAATGACCAAACAAGTTCAAAGTGGGAGAATCATTACGTTGCGTTGGGTAATTCTCAGCCGAACAGTAATGAGGGAATATAACCATCCCAGTCTGTGGGGCGTTCGCGATAGACCTTCCGTAACGTTTTTCACGTTGCAGTTGAAACACTGTATACCATTCGACTGAGGATAACATATGGAGAGGTAATCACAGACGAAATAGACAATAGCCAGTAGGTCTCACGCATCAAATCGGAGAAAAAATGAGTACCACAGTCAGTAAGGATTTCGAACGGGAAGCCAGCACGTGAGAACGCTGAAAGCAAGGTTTCAGTAACTGTAAATGGCTTCGATCCGCACAGTACAACATTTATTCCTAAAAGCCATCGACAGAGTAAGGCTCAATATAGAGTCCATCCGTGAGAACATGAGAGACTATACACTGAGTTTCCTCTCTTTTAAGAAGAGTTTCAGAAACTTGAGAAATGAAAGTTTAGGACTGTATGGACACTCACCAGCATGGTGGAATTGACAGCCACAAAACCAACAACGAAAATCACTGTTGTCATTCTCAGACCTTATCCTTAAACCATAGCCACGACCATGACCAAAATCACAATCACGACCAAAACCATGATCACGACGAGGTAAGCGTGAACGCTCAACAGACGAAGCACCTCCCGCTGATAAGAAGGTGTACTTTGCCTTCGTTGCGTAAAGTTAGATGGCGATGGATGCTGCTGACGTAAGTAGCCCGAGAAGGAAGACCCTATGACGACTGACCACGAGAATGTTGCAAGTTCCAGTTTGGATTAATACCACGTCGCAAAGTAAGCTTATAGTTTTTTTTCCCTGGTATTTTCTTGTTCTTACTATTCGCGCCTCACTTTTTTTGGCACAAGGGGGAAGTTATTGTTTCCTCTTTACCCCTTTTTGTCCAATACGTTATTCAACAAGACGTCCCTTTCATAAACATCTCAATACTCTTCTCACAAATAATGTAAGTCGTAAAGGCAAGAATTAATATCTAGGAAAACAAGAAATAAAGGAGAAGATGATGATGATGATGATGATGATGATGATGATGATGATGATGATGATGATGATGACAAGAGAACAAGAAGAATAAAGAAAGAAAAAAAAACAACGAGAACGACGACGACGACGACAACGACGATGACGGCAACAACAACAACAAACAACAAGACGAATTCACACCGTGAAAGAAATCTGGACAGTGTTTTTCGATGATCTGGACAGTTATGAATAATCTGATATTGCAAATGACTATCATCAATACTTGTGAGTCGGTTACAACAATTCTATCAAGTACACTGTCTGACTTGCAAATAGTCAGCATGAAAATGGTTATTCCATGTTAATTCTGCAAAATATCATGTTTACATATATACAGTTTAGCATGAGCTGCATTTATACATTGATGTTCATACAGCATGTAATCTAGTTCGAGGATAGTACTTACTTGAAATAAAGTACAAAGAAGACGATAACTGGGCACAGGAACATCAACAGGATCCTTCGCACCGCCATGACGGATCCAAAGAACCCCACCTTCCACAAGCCAAGCATGCTCATCTGCCCCTGTTCTATAAATCCGTGTTACCTTTAGTCTGCCAGAAAAATCAACGCATTGCAGATAAACAATGTCCTGTCCAAAGAAGTAGACGTAAAGGACACTAATCATCACGACATGACCAGGAGGGATCTTGAACACCCGGTACATTGAAGATGGGGAAGTTGCGATCAGTGATTCTAGGGGAAGTGTTGCGATCAGTGATTCCAGCTTCCGGGTGCCATCTTGGACTCTGAATCACGCCTTGAAAAGGGAATAATTAAAATGGTCTATCCGTTGAAAGATCATCCATTTGATTCAGTATTTAGACATTAAATAAACTGAGTGAAATACAACTGTGTTTGTATGATACATACACCACTGAAATCATTGAAAGAGATGAAGTCATGGGTTGGTTTCTTGTTAATTGTAAATGGAATATCATGGCATTAGATGGTGGATATTTCCTTGTTGTTTTTGTGTGTGACTGTGCGTGTGTGTAGTAGTAATACTTTAGTTTTACGTCTGTTCACATCTGTGATATTGGACGAAGAGAGAGAGAGAGAGAGAAAGAGAGAGAGAGAGAGAGAGAGAGAGAGAGAGAGAGAGGAGAGAGAGAGATATGCATAAATGTTTGTGACTATGCAAGTGTATGCATAATGTGGTTATCTAAGTGTATATACATGTTCCTCTGTAGCCCTTCAACATACCTGCAAATAATCTTGCAGTAAATGCTTAACTGGACTACACATTAAACAAACAAACAAAAACAAAAAAAACATTGAAGGCAAACTTTAAATCTGAAAAGACATCACGCAAAGGTAGGCATCTTTGTCTCGGAAGACTATGGAGTTACGCTCTAGGTGTCTATTCTGGTACAGAGACGGGTGTGGGCTGGCCAGTCCGACGCGGGAATGACAGTCCCTGTGGCAGAGGGCACAGGTGAAGTTTGACGCTGGTCTGTCTGCCTGCTGCCTGGCTGCAGCCTTTCTTCTCATTCTTTTTTCCCCGTGCTGCTGAATGAGTGTCTCTTTGAATTTGGAGAGACCTATCTGCACAGTCTGTCTCCAGGCTGACCGTTCGAGGGCTGTTGCTTCCCAGTTGCTCAGTCGATGTTCAAGGCCTTTTAGGTCCTTCTTGCACACACGTCTTTGAATCACAGCTGTGGTCTGCCTGTGGGACGTTTTCCCTGCACAAGTTCTCCATAGAGAGGTCTTTAGGGATCCGTCCATCATCCATGCGCATGACATGGCCAAGCCAGCGCACACGTCTCTGTTTCAGCAGCGTGTACATGCTGGTGCATCCGGCTCTTTCCAGTTGTTTGGGACCTTGTCCTGCCAGGTGATGTTCAGAATGCGTCGGAGGCTACGCATATGAAAAGCATTGAGCTTTCGCTCTTGTCGGGCACGCAAAGTCCAAGACTCGCTGCCATACAGGAGGGTGCTCACGACGCAGGCTCTGTAGATCTGGATCTTTGTGTGTGCTCGGTCAGCTTGCTGTTGTTCCATGCTTTCTTTGTCAGTCTGGTCATGGTGGTGGCTGCCTTGCCGATGCCGATGCGCCTGTTGAGCTCTGCGTCAAGTGAGAGGGTGTCTGAGATAGTTGAGCCCATATAACAAAAAGTCATGGACGACATCCAGTTCATGGTCATTGATGCTGATGACTGGGGGAGAGTCAAACATCCTGTCCCATGACCTGTGTTTTTCTTCAAACTAATGGTAAGCCCGAAGTCTTGGCAGGCATCGCTGAAGCAAGTCATGAGCTGCTGTAGGTCCTCGGCTGAGTGGGCGGTTACTGCTGCATCGTCTGCAAAGAGGAAGTCATGCAGGCACCTCAGCTTGACTTTAGTCTTGGCTCTTAATCTGGAGAGGTTGAAGAGCTTTCCGCCTGTCCTGGTTCGGATGTAGATACCTTCAGCTGCAGGACCAAAAATGCGTGTTTTTAAGCATCATAGCAAAGAAGATTCCAAACAGGGTGGGAGCCAGGACGCAACCCTGTTTCACTCCGCTCTGTATGTTGAAGGCAGCTGATGTTGAGCCGTCAAAACGACGGTGCCTTTCATGTCTTCGTGGAAGGATCTGATGATGCTGAGAAGTTTGGGTGGACATCTAATCTTGGGGAGGATCTTGAAGAGGCCATCCCCGCTGACCAGGTCGAAAGCCTTTGTGAGATCTATGAAGGCAATGAAGAGTGGCTGCCTTTGCTCCCTACATTTCTCCTGAATTTGTTTAAGGGAAAAGATCATATCTATAGTGGATCTGTTGGGACGGAAACCGCACTGCGATTCAGAATAAACTTGCTCTGCAAGTACTTGGAGCCCTTCAGTACTACACGTGCAAAGACTTTCCCAACGATACTAAGGAGAGATATTCCACGATAATTATTGCAGTCGCTTCTGTCACCTTTGTTTTTGTACAGTGTGACGACATTAGCATCCCTCACGTCTTGTGGTACTTCGCCTTCACTCCAACAGAGGCAGAGGATTTCATGCAACTCGGTGATGAGTGTCTTGTGGTACTTCGCCTTCTTCACTCCAACAGAGGCAGAGGATTTCATGCAACTCGGTGATAAGTGTCTTGTGGTACTTCGCCTTCACTCCAACAGAGGCAGAGGATTTCATGCAACTCGGTGATGAGTGTCTTGTGGTACTTCGCCTTCACTCCAGCAGAGGCAGAGGATTTCATGCAACTCGGTGATAAGTCTTTACAGCACTTCAGTACTTCGGCAGGAATACCGTCTTTCCCTGGTGCCTTGCCAGAGGCAAGAGAGTCCAGGGCTTAGTTGAGTTCGTCTATGGTTGGTTCTCTGTCAAGTTCTTCCAGTTCTGGTAGGCACTCTATGGCATTCAGAGCATCTTCTGTGACTACATTTTCCCTTGCATATAGCTCAGTGTAGTGTTCTACCCAGCGCTCCATCTGTTGTTCTCTGTCCTGTCCTGAATCACCTCCCCTGTAGCTGATTTCAAAGGGGCTGTTTTCTTTTGCGTTGGGCCCAATGCCTGCTTGATGCCGTCATACATCGCCTTAATGTTACCTGTGTCTGCTGCAATCTGAATCTGGGAGCAGAGCTGAAGCCAATAATCGTTGGCGCATTGCCTGGCACACTGCTGGACTTTGCTGCGAGCAGCACGGAGAACCTGGAGGTTCTGCTCACTGGAATTGGTTTTGTATGCTGTCAGGGCGTTTCTCTTGGCCTCGATGACTGGTGTCATTTCTTCTTCTAAATGGGCTTCGAACCAATCAGCTGACTTGCGGGTCTTTTTGCCAAAGTGGACATGGCGGCGTTGTAGACAGCATCTCTGAAGTATTCCCATCAGTCTTGGGCATTTGCAGTGGGTGGGCCAGGGAGAGAATCCTCCAACACGCGCGCGAACTCGTCAACTTTTCTTTGATCGCGTGTTTTGCTGGTGTCGATGTGAGGCCGGCCCTCCTTTCTCGTACTGTGCAGTCTCTTTTCGCACGGAGCTTCACTTTGCTGCACACCAACGAGTGGTCAGTATCACAATCGGCGCTCTGGTAGCTGCGAGTGATCTTGATGCTGGAAAGGTTGACACGTCTGGTGAGGATCAGATCGAGCTGATGCTAGTGTTTGGATCGAGGGTGTCTCTCCAGGAGACTCGATGCTGAGGCTTCGTGTTGAAGAAGGTGTTACTGACGCACAACCCATGATGACAGCAGAGCTCTAGCAGGCGCTGGCCATTCTTGTTCATTTTCCCAGTGCCGAACTGACCCAAGCAGTGGGGGCAGGAGTTGTGATTGACACCTACTCTGGCGTTGAAATCGCCTGCGATGAACAGTAATTCTCTGTCGGGAATTCTCCTTATAGCAGCACTGAGGTCGTCATAAAACTTGTCTTTTGCTTCTGCTGTGGATGCCAAAGTGTTTGCAAACACTATTCGTAACAAGACTGTCCCGACAGGCATATAAAGCGCTTTTATTACAGGATGAATATGGTCTTTTCAGCTGCCTATCTGATACTAATGTTGCATATAAATGGATTCGGGAGCGTATTATTAGCCAAAGGCATCGGGCAATATATTGTGTTTATCGCTGTCTTCAAAGAAGGCTTATTTCATAATGGCTTCCAGACTAAACAGGTCACTCAGTTAAAGAAGGGTACTCACGGTGTGCGTAGCTTTCGTCGGCAATCCGGCCGACTTCTTCAGCGCAACTGCTGGGTTGAGAACTGGATTCAGTGCGCACCGCCGTGAGCGAACTCACGACAATGCGACTGAATGAGTGAGGAGTACACCGATGGCAGGTTGTGTCGGCCCCGATCGCGGTTAAGGGTGGGGTTCCTGGCGCCGATGTGGACTGCCTCCTTTACTCCCCTCTGGAACCATCTTGCTTCTCTGTCGAGCACTTGCACGTTGTCCTTTTCAAATTGATGTTGGGCGTGGGTCAGATGTTCACCCACTGGAGAGGACTCACGTTTGTGTTCCTTTAATCTCTTGTGCAGGTTGCGCTCAGTTTCACCAATGTAACTATGGTCACAGTCCTGGCAGTCTATCTTGTATATCAACCCTGATTTGTCCAATATGTCTGTTTTGTCCTTGGGTGGACTTACTGGCTTCTGATGGTGTTGGTGGGCTTGGCGTGGACACTGACTCCCAACTTTCGGATCTTCCTGCTGAGAGCTTCAGTGACACTGCTGACGTACGGCATGGAGACGTGCCCTCTCGAAGGGGTGTGACGTTCAGTGGAGGGGTGGGGTATGATTTTCTTGCCCCCTGTTATATCCCAGGCCTACTTCTGGTATCCCGATATACCTAGCACTTTCTGGATGTGCTGCACCTCTTCTTCCCTAGCGGTGTCAGTGGGCAGAGATGTCTTCGCTCGATGGTGAGGGTGCGAATAACTCCCAGCTTGTGTTCCAGTGGCTGGCGACTGTCAAATTGCAAATACTGGTCTGTGTGGGTCGGCTTTCTGTAGACGGAGAAGGCGAGGCCTGTCTCTGTCCGGGTGATGCAGGTGTCCAACATCGCGATACTGCCGTTCTCTTCTGCCTCATAGGCGAACTTTGATGGCAGGATGTTGGTTATTGAGATGGGTTGTGAAGTCTTCGACCGCTGATCTTTTTAGTACAGTCATGGTGTCGTCCATGTAGCGGCCCCAGTAGCGAGGAGGGGTGTGGAACGAGGCTTATTTCAACTAGGAAGCCACACTGGCACCGTGAGATAGACAGTAATGAATAATATAGACGGTATTGTTCATTTAAAGACATTTTCCAGATAGAAAAATGTTTTACCTCATGTCAGAAATTGTTGATATAGAAATAAGCTGACAAAATTTAGCCCGCGAATAGATGATTTACAAATTTTAATATGTGGTAGTGTAAACAGGCAAAAGTCTCAGGAGTATGACGGTTGTCGCGTTTTGACAACAGACGAAGTCACGTGTCAGAATGGAAATGTCAACATACCATCCATTAGTACACTAATAAACCCCAAAACTTTGTATCAAATGTTGAAACATTAAATTTATAATGCGACTGTCCATCTGTAAGCAACACACAGACATTGTATGATGAGAATGATTTAGTTTTTATCCCCCCCTCCCCCCCCCCCCCCCCCCCAAAAAAAAAAAAGGGGGGGGGGGAGGAAAAAAAGACCGTGGGGAAAAATAGGAGGATGAGGACACACCTCTTTTAAAAATTGTTTTAAAAAATGAGAAAAAAAAAAAAAAAACGAAAAGAGAAAAAAGAAGTGGGAAAAATTGGAGACTTGAGGGTTTAAAAAAAAAAAGACGAAATAAAGTAAATTATGAAGTCCAGTTTTGTTTTTTTTTAACTGTTTCCAGCTGGAAATAATACGATTGTCCAGCTGAAGCAATGTGAAAAGCGTTTTTCACCTGACAATGAATACGCACAAAGAAACTGGTAAGTCGTATTTCTTTGGAGAAGCATAGGAGGGGGAAAAAACCGACAGGTTGCTTCAGAGTAGAACAGTTTGTTCGGAATGATCTTTGACTTTGACAACTGTGTGAGCATAAAATGAGGGAGAGAGGGAAGTGTGGAGATGGGGAGTGGTGGGGCGTAAGGGGAACACACACACACACACACACACACACACACACACACACACACACACACCTGCTCCTCAACACCATCCCTGAACCATGTGAAATAGGACGCATTGTTTTCCTTCAGCAAACAGCGCGCTTTCACAAAATCTGAAGTGTCAACATGTGTTGTGATAAGACGTTTAAATCGGCCGCGTATGTCCTATCATTTGTGTTAACTCTGTGTGTGTGTGTGTGTGTGTGTGTGTGTGTGTGTGTGTGTGTGTGTGTGTGTTTGCTTCTAAGAATTTTAAAGCAGAAACCGCTTTGAATGTTCCGATATTTATTTGTCAACGCGTGCGGTTTTTTTTTTTTTTTTCGTTGTTTTTTTTTTTTTTCTACAAATTTATATCATCCAGATGTTTAAAGTATGCGATCTATTTCATATTCAATCATTTTGAAGTAGGTTTTGTTTTCTGTTCTGTCGCACTCCAGTGAGAGTATGATCCCGGGGCAAAAATGCTAAGCTGATAGAATAGCGAACTCGTGATCTGGGGGTTGCGGGCTCGAATCTCCGCCGGGCTATTCTGCAAAAAGTGGGTTTTTCTTCCCACAGAGTTAACCTTGAATCTGATTCCATTCTCCGAAAGGTCTTCCAAAGAGAATGCTGGCCGAGTTAACCTTGAATCTGATTCCATTCTCCGAAAGGTCTTCCAAAGAGAATACTGGCCGAGGTTCCATGTGTGAAAAACAGGCATAACGTCTTGCACACAAGTAAAATTCGAGGATCAACTTTCTTTCGAAAGAGAAGGCTAGTTTGGCCGATGGTATGGATGATATATGTACACGAAACATGTCTCCTTCATGAAATGTCGAACGAATGAGTGACTGATATTTGACTGAATGACAACTTGAAACGAATAACTGGCGCCAGCAGGCATTTTTTCAGTTGACTGTACCCAGGTAGCGGCCCGTTATATAAATGAGAGTGTGGATCATAAATCACTTGGGACTTGGTCTCTAACTGAGTAAGGTGCTATAAAGCATGTGAATAAAGAATAACAATC
This sequence comes from Conus betulinus, assembly GCA_016801955.1. Taxonomy (NCBI): domain Eukaryota; kingdom Metazoa; phylum Mollusca; class Gastropoda; order Neogastropoda; family Conidae; genus Conus; species Conus betulinus. Next base: position 91,561 of record JADBJO010005011.1, on the reverse strand, counting down.
GTAATAATTTCTCTTTAAAAAAGAATAATGACTTCCAGTATGCATGTCGCAATTGAGAGGAGTCCAGTTTGTTAGAACGATCAATATTCTGAGAGGTATACACCATGTTCATCATACCTTTGTTGCTAAGGTAAAGAATCTGTTGCATTTGTTCACAGAGGAGGGAATAATGTATATGCTGGTACAACCATCTCGGCTCATCAACATTAACGATTATGCGCTCATTAGTACGAGTAATTAGTTCTGTGTAAGTAGATAAGGCAGACGGCTATGGTAGTATGAAAAATAACAACATTCTAATCCTACTACTAATGATATTACGAAAGTAGTCATATGCCACTACTATACTACCACTATTACTGCTTAAAAAAAAAATCATTTAAACAATTGGAGCCTACAGGTGCGCTAAAAGAGGACAGTGCGCAAAGTCGATACATCGGCAGCATTTTGATAAGTCTAGCCCATAAACATTAAATTTTGTTAAACGAAACAAAACGGAGAAAGGAAAAACAAGAAAATGACATAAACATCAAAGGAAAAAAAACATATTACGTAAAATACAGCTTTTGACTAAGTTCGGTTTGTTTTGTTTTGTTTTGTTTTGTTTTTTTTTAACATGTGTACAAAGCATGTTTTTTTCTTTGTCTTTTTTTTTTTTTTTTGAACTGTTATGCTGTCAACTTTGGAGGGGTCACAAAAAACAACAACAACAACAAAGGAAATAATTACAACTTACTTTCTTCTCCTTAGTCTTTCCATTATATGTAAATAATCTTCACTTTGAGGCATTATCCAGTCAACGGAATTTAACATCATAAAGCCATAAGTTGTAGGTTTGGGAGAACAAAAGAAAAAAAAAAAAAAAGTAAGTAAGCTATAGTCCGTTTATGTGATGGACAATTAATCTATATGGATACCAATTATGATTAAACTTCGCTAAGTTATAGTTAATTTCAGCCATATGTTCTTCAATCTTGTATCTAACGCTAAGGTGTTGTTGAAAAAAAATAAATCAGGAAACATGTTTTACTATTTACATCGATGGATATACATCTTTGCAAACATTATTATAAACTCTAAGGCAGAATCTATTACTGCTTTTACTACTACTACTATTAATACTACTACTACTAGTCGCTCGTATATATATTGACATACTGTCAGTCGTGGATAAAATAGTAATCTTTTTACCAAAGAACCTCACAGTTGTGTATCTATTTCATTTTCTGGTGGTGAGAGAAGAGGTGTGTGTGTGTGCCTCTCTCTCTCCCTCCCTCCCTCCCCCCCCCCCCCCCTCTACTACTACTACTACTACTACTACTACTACTACTACTGCTTATTGTTTTTTTTATTTCTTATCGTCGCTGATGCTATTATTTATTATTATTATTATTATTATTATCATTATATCATCATTATTATCATTATATTCTTCATCTTCTTCTTCTTCTTCTTCTTCTTATCATTATTATTATTATTATCCCAGTTTTGTAGTGGCTATCTAATGTGCACGCTCCATTACTACCGAGCAGAGACTGACTGTCTTTGTTTGAAGGAAGAC
>JADBJO010005011.1:67500-85000 GCA_016801955.1 Conus betulinus | reverse complement strand
AAAATAGGTTACTGACGTTTCAAGCCATAGGCCCGTTGTCAAAGTGAAGAGAAGAGAAGAGGACAGTGTAGACAGGAAAGCCCATGTGAAAATTGGGTAGGAACATCTAATCATCCAGTTGGAAAAAAAAAAAAACCACTGACCACTGTTCAGGTGTATTGAGCACACACACACACACGCACACACACCACAGTTCACACAAAAACACACAACACACACATGCGCGCACACCCTGCCCCCCCCCCCCCCCCCCCCCCCCCACACCCTCACCCCACGCCACCACACACACACACACACACACCTGGCTGGGGCACCCCCCCCCCCCACCACACACACACACACACACACACACACACACACACACAAAAAGGGGGGGGGGGGGGGCGAGGAGGAGGGGAATAAATGGAAATATTGACTACTGAAAGAACAAGGAACAGGGGCTAAAGAGGGACAGGACAGAGAGATTAAGGCAGAAGGGCCCTGGCTCAGCTAGACGTCAGTGACCCTGATGTTCATCCCAGCTGGCTGTGTGGTGCCCAAGCGGCTGATGACAAGGCTCTCCATGTGCTTTCTGTACACACGGTCTCTGGGGTCTGCCACACTGCTAATATCTTTGCATGACTGAAGCTGTGATACAGGCCAACAAAATGTTGGCCGACTGGGTTGTTGTGGCCCAGCTTCATCGACCTCAGGTGCTCTGAAAAGCGGTCAGCCAATGAGCGGTAGGTCTCCCCAATATACAGCTTGGAGCAGAGGGTGCGTCACGACGTACACTAAGTCCCTAGACTGGCAGTTGAAACTGGACCTCACTGTGAATGTGCCAGTGGATCCCACGACTGTAGCTGAAGTGTCTATGAATGGGCACGTCTTGCATTTTTTGTCCGCACAAGGTCTGCACCCTGGTGAGGTTGACTGAGTGGCCTGTGGTCTAAGCTTGGACCTATGAAGAAGGTGGACATCCTTTGAGCCTCATTTTCAAAGTCTTGTTCCCTGCTGCAAATGCGTCTGAGCCTTTGGAACTGAGAGTGTGGTATGCTGTTTCTGGTGGAGGATGGGTGGCTGAGTTGTACAGGAGATATGCATGGGAGTCAGTGGGCTTGTAGAAGACAGTGGTGGAGAGCTTGGAACAGTCTGGGTGGACAGAGATGGAAAGGTCCAGGAAGGAAATAGATGTGGATGATATTTCATGGGTGTATCGGAGGACAGGTTGGAAGTTAGACATGTGTTGGATGAAGTTTAACAAGTCTTCCCTTGGTCCCACTGACACCCCAAGGCAGTCGTCAATATAGCGTTTGAACAGTGCTGGTTGTGTTCCTGTGTAATGGCTGAGAGCCTGCTCCTCCACAAAGCCTACAAACAAGCATGCAAAGCTGGGCCCCATCTTTGTGCCCATGGCGACCCCTCTCGTTTGTAGGTAGTGATGGTCCTCGAAGGCAAACGAGTTCAGGGAGAGAACCAGTTCTGCTAGGCGGAGGATGGTAGGGAGGTGAAGGTGTTTGATGTCACTCTTCTGCAAGTAGTGTTTCAGCGCCTGCAATCCATCACTATGGGGAATACTAGTGTAAAGAGACACAATATCCATTGTGAAGATGTGTCTCTCTCTGCTGTCATCTGGGAAGGTGAAACCCTCTAACAGTCTCAGAGTGTCGTTGGTGTCTTTTATGTATGTGGGCAGAGCGGCCACTAGGGGTTGGAGAATCTTGTCCAAGACATCAGAAATGATGACTGTGGGGCAAGCATGCAGAGACAATGGGACGTCCGGAAGTGTCCACTTTGTGAATCTTGGGTAACAGATAGAAATTTGGTTCTTTAGGTTCACTGTTGATGGCATTAATAGCTTCTGTTGGAAGATGTCCTTGGTCTATGGTTCAACTACCACCAAAAGGTTTTTATAAACTTCATTTTTATTTCATTTTCACCACGAACCCTGCAGTCAACTTTTGTATCTTCCTTTGTTGGTTTCACCTGCTATCTTGGACTGCGACCCAACACTTACCTTCTACCAACTCTTTTGTCATGCCTTCTTCCTCTTCAGTCTTCTTCGGCACTGCTTTGGTCAAACTACGGACTCTTCCAGCAATTCCCCAATGTGTCGGTGTGGCATACCTCAAGAGTACACTCACCAAGACACGGCTTATCAACCACATTATCTTTCTACGCACGTGCAACGAATTGGATGTGTTCCCAAGGGATTCAAGATTAAAAGCCCTATCCCCAGTGATGACCATAGGCGATCTGCCGCAGCTCACAGAATCATCCACCACGCCTCTATGAAACTAATGTCAGAAACTATCCGATCCTATACGCGGTGTGTCAACAGGGCGTCCCACCAGATAAGCCACTTGAAATCACAGCTCCGAAACCTCATGGATTACCAAACATCAAGATACATTATTAGCACTATTCAGGAAGCCAACAGAGGACTACACACAGCTATGAACAAAACTAACAACAAAAAAATGGAATGCTCACAGCCCAAGACTATATCAATGCCTACCGTCCATCCAACTTGCACCCATGACTCCACTCCAGCTCCAACCCCAACCTGGTTGTGACAATACCACCAGACTTAAACCTACCTGACGACCAACGCCGTGTCCTGTCGAGAGGCTTGAAGTTTGTCCCTCTGCAACCGACAGCGAACCGTATGCATGTTCTGTTTCTGTGCCAACGGTTTTTTCCGCAGACTCCGCCTAGCTGCCCATTTTTCAAGCACATCCCCTCCACCACCTGCCACAACTCATGACGATTTGGCAAAACTGTTTCCTCAACAACCAAGCACCTGGACACCAAGTCCAGGGGAATTTCCAGCTCTGGACTTCTACATAGCCACCTGCAAAAAACAGATTGTCCAGCTGCGACCCAGGCCACTCAAACACTCCAACCTCTCGACTGCAGAACTTGAAGCATTGAAAGATCTGAAGAAGAGGACAGATGTGGTCATCAAACCAGCTGACAAGGGAGGGGCCATAACAGTATGGCAAAAAGATCTCTATGTGGAGGAGGCGAGGAGACAATTGGGTGACAGGGACTCCTACAGAGAGATTACGAAATCTACGGTGAAACCTGACAACACACTGATCCGAAAAACAATAAAATTGGCCATAGACCAAGGACATCTTCCAACAGTAGCTATTAATGCCATCAACAGTGAACCTAAAGAACCAAATTTCTATCTGTTACCCAAGATTCACAAAGTGGACACTCCCGGACGTCCCATTGTCTCTGCATGCGCTTGCCCCACAGTCATCATTTCTGATGTCTTGGACAAGATTCTCCAACCCCTAGTGGCCGCTCTGCCCACATACATAAAAGACACCAACGACACTCTGAGAGACTGTTAGAGGGTTTCACACCTTCCCAGATGACAGCAGAGAGAGACACATCTTCACAATGGATATTGTGTCTCTTTACACTAGTATTCCCCATAGTGATGGATTGCAGGCGCTGAAACACTACTTGCAGAAGAGTGACATCAAACACCTTCACATCCCTACCATCCGCCTAGCAGAACTGGTTCTCTCCCTGAACTCGTTTGCCTTCGAGGACCATCACTACCTACAAACGAGAGGGGTCGCCATGGGCACAAAGATGGGGCCCAGCTTTGCATGCTTGTTTGTAGGCTTTGTGGAGGAGCAGGCTCTCAGCCATTACACAGGAACACAACCAGCACTGTTCAAACGCTATATTGACGACTGCCTTGGGGTGTCAGTGGGACCAAGGGAAGACTTGTTAAACTTCATCCAACACATGTCTAACTTCCACCCTGCCCTCCGATACACCCATGAAATATCATCCACATCTATTTCCTTCCTGGACCTTTCCATCTCTGTCCACCCAGACTGTTCCAAGCTCTCCACCACTGTCTTCTACAAGCCCACTGACTCCCATGCATATCTCCTGTACAACTCCAGCCACCCATCCTCCACCAGAAACAGCATACCACACTCTCAGTTCCAAAGGCTCAGACGCATTTGCAGCAGGGAACAAGACTTTGAAAATGAGGCTCAAAGGATGTCCACCTTCTTCATAGCCCGCCAGTACCCAGAAGATATTGTGCAGAAAGCACTTGAGCGTGCACGCTCTACCCAGCCGCACAGAAGCCCTGAGACCAAAAGAAATCGGAGAGGATGAAGACCGCGCGGTCATAGTCATCCCATACCATCCTCACAACCCTACCAGTCTGCAGAATCCTGCGTGAAAACTTTAGTCTCCTCCAGCAAGATCCAGACCTCAAAAAAAATCTTCTCCAAGCCATCGCTGATTGCTTTTCAGAGGGACAAGAACCTGCGTGACATGCTTGTTAGGTCCAAGCTTAGACCACAGGCCACTCAGTCAACCTCACCAGGGTGCAGACCTTGTGGGACAAAAAATGCAAGACGTGCCCATTCATAGACACTTCAGCTACAGTCGTGGGACCCCACTGGCACATTCACGTGAGGTCCAGTTTCAACTGCCAGTCTAGGGACTTAGTGTACGTCGTGACCTGCACCCTCTGCTCCAAGCTGTATATTGGGGAGACCTACCGCTCATTGGCCGACCGCTTTTCAGAGCACCTGAGGTCGATGAAGCTGGGCCACAACAACCCAGTCGGCCAACATTTTGTTGGCCCGTATCACAGCTTCAGTCATGCAAAGATATCAGCAGTGTGGCAGAACCCCAGAGACCGTGTGTGTACAGAAAGCACATGGAGAGCCTTGTCATCAGCCGCTTGGGCACCACACAGCCAGCTGGGATGAACATCAGAGTCACTGACGTCTAGCTGAGCCAGGGCCCTTCTGCCTTAATCTCTCTGTCCTGTCCCTCTTTAGCCCCTGTTCCTTGTCTTTTCAGTAGGCTAATAGTCAATATTTCCATTTATTCCCCTCCTCCTCGCCCCCCCCCCCCCCCCCCCCCCCTTTGTGTGTGTGTGTGTGTGTGTGTGTGTGTGTGTGTGGGGGGGGGGGGTGCCCCCAGGTGTGTGTGTGTGTGTGTGTGTGTGTGGGGGTGGGGTGGGGTGAGGGGGGTGGGGGTGGTGGGGGGGGGGGGGGGGGGGGGGGTGTGCGCGCATGTGTGTGTTGGTGTTTTTTTGTGTGAACTGTGGTGTGTGTGTGTGTGTGTGTGTGTATGTGTGTGCTCAATACACCTGAACAGTGGTCAGTGGATTTTTTTTTTTCCCAACTGGATGATTAGATGTTCTCACCCAATTTTCACATGGGCTTTCCTGTCTACACTGTCCTCTTCTCTTCTCTCTCTTCACTTTGACAACGGGCCTATGGACCTATTTTCCAAGGGGTTCAACTACCACCAAAAGGTTTTTATAAACTTCATTTTTATTTCATTTTAGAACAGAAAGGCTATCGGTGCGTCTGTCTGCCATACGAACCTCACAATCATGACCATTAATTCAAACAAGAACAGAAGGGTTATCGGCGCGTCTGTCTGCCATACAAACCTTAAACTCATGAGTATATTGAAGGCTTGATCAGGATGACAGTCGTCCCAAAATAAACCAGTTACAAGATCTTTTACGACTCATGATTACAAACTTCTTCACTTCAAAACGACTGAACCAAATCTATAGAAAAAAGAGACAGACAGACAGATAGATACACAACTAGAGATAGACAGTAGAAAGAAAGTCTAGTAAAAATTATGGACAGCAGAAGGTCTTCTGAGAAGAGACCTCCCTGAGACAAGTGTTTTGGCCCTGAACTTACAACTAAGGGGGCCGGGCCGCATCCAGGTCATGACGCCCAGGTGCCCTTCTACTGCCAACCTTTTTTTTTTTCTGGCGCTGCCGGGATTCAAACCAGCATCGTTTGGGTAGGTGAGCATCTGAAGGTGTGCCTTTTTTTTTGTACGGATGTCGTACCCTTCTGCTAATGGACACCTGTTCTAAGTTGAGGAAATTTAAGCCTAATGAAGTTCCCTTTTGTTCCCTCCTTGACCAGATCCAGCCGGAATTCTTTTCAGCTGCCTCTGCCTTTGCCTTCAGGGTTCTGGTCCTCTTTCTACCTGAAATCCCAAGCTGTTTCATGACAGCAGAACTGATGAGCGTACAGATCCCCTTCTCCAATCTCCATGGTGAGAACCTGGACCTGGAAACCGGATTCCCTCCAGCTGCTGGCTAGACTGGCGTACTGCTCAGTCTTGCAGATGTGAGCTTGTTCCATTCTGCTGTCCTATGGCACAGAGCTCAATCAGGTCCACTTGTTTCGATGAACATGATTGGAGTAAAATATCGGGTCTCATGCCACTCTTCCTGATGATCTCTGGATGGCTCTCCCATTTTGGAAGGTCTGCTGTGCATTCCCAGTCATCTGCTCCATCCTGTAAACCCTGCTTCCATGCCCTGATATCACAGCTGTTCCAGACCATGATGTGTGGCCTCCTGTCGTGTAGAACTTCATTAGAGCTTCTGGTGGTGTAGTGCTTCCTCCGGCAGTACTAACCGCATGTGTAATCTCTCTGAGCGCTTGGTTTCCTTCCTGGATTAGCGCAGCTTTGCATGAACTCAGGACGTTTTCCACTGTTTGTTTGCCGTAACAGAGCTGAACGGATATTTATTTATTATTATTCCCTTTTTGTATAAATATTTACATTTCGTATTATTTGTGTTTCCAATAAAACAAGTGAATAGGAAATGTTTCCACTTCGCAAAACAAAAAACCTATTGCTTCGCCTGGCTGGAAATAATGTTCTGTATTTACACATGATCTAACTCAGAGGGCAGAGCCGCCATTCGCACGACGTGGTGTTTGCCTGAACTTCACCGGATCTTTTCTCTTTTCAATATCCTTTTTTTTTTTTTTTCCTGATACAGAATGCACTCTCCCTGGTGACTGCGAATTTTCTTCTGAAAAGGTGCTGAAAGAAGAGCGACAACTCTTGCTAACTTCTGTATGTGCATCAGGCTGTATCTGTTTCTTCGATAACATGCCCTAAAACTGGTAAACAAAATGCTGATAAATACGGTCTGAAAATAACTTGTGTTAGAAAGAATCTATTCTTACTGTAATTGATACAGGATCAGGTGGTTACTCTCCAGAAAAAAAAAAAAAACCCGACCCCTCAGTGTGATGACAGATGAAAAAAAATGCCCCCCCCCCCCCCCCCCCCCCCCCCCCCCCCCGTATTTTTTAGAGAAATTTGGAGTTTTGTACACTCTGTGTATGAAAATGCTCATTTTGGTTGAAAAGTACACCAACAGCAGTTTTAGGGTAAACAGGTCTATCTTTCCCTCCCTGCTCCCCTGCCCTTCCCCCCCACCTTCCCCTCCCCCCCACCCCTACGCTCCCAGACAACAAAAATCTGTCACTGGAACCTAACCTTAAAATAAGGAATTCATCACTAATACTATGATTCCATACAAACAAGAGTACAAACGTATTCTGATGGAAACACAGGTCTCCATCAGGGACGCAATAATTTTACCTCCGTCTCTTTGCTCATCTGTTTGTTTTTAGGGAGACTGAAAAAAAAATTATTTTTCATACAGAAACAGGGGCACACACTCGTTCACAATCACACCTCACACACGAGCAGGTCCCCATGAACCCCTATTGCACACATACATCATTTTACGTGTGTGTTTAGGTGGTGTTTGAGGAGACAGTGAGTTGTGCCCCCACCTTTCCCCTTGAGCAGAAAGAAATCCCAAACATGAGTGATCACTTCTCTTCTACATTAACGCTTGCAGATGTATCTCTTAAACCTTGTAAACATACAATCCAAGACTCTAGTCACTGCGTATAACTGAATATCTAAAACAAAGACTCTCTCTCTCTCTCTGACATCCTCCTTCCCCTCCACCCCAGCCTCGTCCCTCTAGCATCTTTCCTCCGTCTACAGTCGCTGGTTGTCCCCACGTGAGTCGACTGCTCTGCTTCAACAATCACAGGCACTCGCATTACAGGACGAGGATACGATTCATTACTTACGAATGCAGAGGTGACGTCCCCCCCCCCCCCCCCCCACACATACACACATAGTAAAAAAAAAAGTAGTGTGTGTGTGTGTGTGTGTGTGTGTGTGTGTGTGTGTGTGTGTTCCTTATGGGAAGTCGGACCTGTTTGGCACAGAAACGGAAGTGTTTTGTGGAAGAAAAAAAATTCACGAGGGAATATTTGGAAGTATCTGATAATAATAGCACTGTCGATGTTGAGTGCAAGGGAAGTAACTATGATAAGTACATGGGCACTTCCTTGCACCCAACACGAGGTCCAGCAACGTCTGTGCTGGAGAGGTTTCACTGATTCTACCTCACCAGACTCCCCGGCCTTCCCCCTATCAAGGGCCACCTTCAGCAGAACTTCCTGCTCGCCGTGTGATGTATGACAATGACCAACATGTCCAGTCATATCTCTGGGCGTGGTGGCGCTGTGTGATGTATGACAATGGCCAACATGTCCAGTCACATCTCTGGGCGTGGTGGCGCCGTGTGATGTATGAGAATGGCCAACATGTCCAGCCATATCTCTGGGCGTGGTGGCGCTGTGTGGTGTGTATGATGGCCAACATGTCCAGTCACATCTCTGGGCGTGGTGGCGCTGTATGATGTATGACAATGGCCAACATGTCCAGACACATCTCTGGGCGTGGTGGCGCTGTGTGATGTATGACAATGGCCAACATGTCCAGACACATCTCTGGGCGTGGTAGCGCTGTATGATGTATGAGAATGGCCAACATGTCCAGTCACATCTCTGGGTGGTGGCGCGCTGTGTGTATGTATGAAGAATGGCCAACATGTCCAGCCACATCTCTGGGTGTGGTGGCGCCCTGTGATGTATGATGGCCAACATGTCCAGTCACAACTCTGGGCGTGGTGGCGCCCTGTGATGTATTTTGGCCAACATGTCCAGCCACATCTCTGGGCGTGGTGGCGCTGTGTGATGCATGATGGCCGACATGTCCAGCCACATCTCTGGGCGTGGTGGCGCCACCTGGATCCTGTCATCATGTAGTTCTGGCACAGGGAGATTGGAAAAGTGCGTGCTATTTTCTTTGTTCAAACCTAACGGTACACCACACTATCACCGACACTTGTTTTGCCTTTTTCTCCCTCCCAGTTGATGTTCATCAGTTGATTGTTTGCTTGTTTTTTTAGTTGTTGTTGTTGTAATTTTTATCTAGAGATCACATACTTTATTCCTATGGGACTGTTGAAGAGAGAGAGGTGAAGTAAGGCGGTAGACTCATGCACAGGTACAACAAATATTCCCAACCACAGAAACATCAAAAAACGTTAAACTCACAGTGGACAGAGACTGTATAAACATTTGGGATTGAGCAAACTGACAGGCAGAAATGAGACAAAGACAGAACAAAACATTGCCAGAGATTGCAGCAAACAAATTTGGAGTTGAAGACAGAAAAGCAGGCAGGTCAGAGAAAGAAATCACAAAAGACAAATCAAACCATCATCTGCTCAAAAAAAAAAAAAAAAAAAACAAATAAACAACTGACATCTTAAGAGTCTGGCCGACTAAACATGTAAAAATTTGAGGCGACTCAGAACTCCAAGAAGTGGAGGGTGGAACTGAGCTCAAGAGGGAACTTAAACAAGGTCATAATATGAAATTAAGAATCATAATGCACACACATCTCTTAAGGATAGTAGAAAAAAATAGGGGAAAACAAGCTTTCCACATGCTGTCTCACACTGATCATACCTCAGTCCTGAAACTGAAGTGAAGTAGTCCTTGTCACTGTCTGCTTCCCGGAGTCAGATACAACTGAAGGCTGCACCGCAAGACTTTTCTCAAAGTGAACATTTCCCCTTACTTGTTAGGCATTTCCCCAAACTTGTTAGGCATTTCCGCAAACTCGTTAGGTATTTCCCCAAACTTGTTTTGGCATTTCCCCTACCTTGTTAGGCCTTTCCAAAAACTTGTTAGGCATTTCTCCAAACTTGTTAGGCATTTCCCCTAACTTGTTAGGCATTTCCCCTACCTTGTTAGGCATTTCCCCAAACTTGTTTGGCATTTGCCCTACCTTGTTAGGCATTTCCCCAAACTTGTTTGGCATTTCCCCAAACTTGTTAGGCATTTCCCCAAACTTGTTTGGCATTTCCCCAAACTTGTTAGGCATTTCCCCAAACTTGTTAGGTATTTCCCCTACCTTGTTAGGCATTTCCCCAAACTTGTTTGGCATTTGCCCTACCTTGTTAGGCATTTCCCCAAAACTTGTCAGGCATTTCCCCAAACTGTTAGGCATTTCCCCTACCTTGTTAGGCATTTCCCCAAACTTGTTAGGCATTTCCCCTAACTTGTTAGGCATTTCCCCTACCTTGTTAGGCATTTCCCCAAACTTGTTAGGGCATTTCCCCTACCTTGTTAGGCATTTCCCCCCCAAACTTGTTTCGCATTTGCCCTACCTTGTTAGGCATTTGCCCTACCTTGTTTGGCATTTCCCCAAACTTGTTAGGCATTTGCCCTACCTTGTTAGGCATTTCCCCAAAACTTGTCAGGCATTTCCCCAAACTTGTTAGGCATTTCCCCTACCTTGTTAGGCATTTCCCCAAACTTGTTAGGCATTTCCCAAACTTGTACCTGTTGCAAGACTGAAGAGGGAAATGTTTTTGAAAAACGCGTCTAATGACTACTGGAGCCAGTATATCATTATAAAAAAAAATGCAGAAGAGTAACAGCTGACGACGGGCTTAGTGAATGTGTTGAGTGTCATTAACGAGAGCCGTGGCAGACCAATTTTGCATAGCGACAGCCAACTCAAACACTTCCTGCATGTTTTCAGTGGAAATACAACACTGCAAGTTAATGTATAAGATGTCTGAATGTACAATACACAGAACAGTGCATACGGTCGCTTCATGAGCTCCATTATATGCACAGATGACATCACCACCATCACCAGACAGCCAGAGGGAAAACATGTTTATTTGTCAAGGAAAGAAAGGAAAACGAAGACGAGCTCACAATTTGGAGGTGATCTGTTATTCATAGGAAATTACTCTGGGAGTCCTAGTTCGGTTGAGGCCATACCAAGGTTAGATCAAGGGGAGAGAGCAACGCCGTTCTTTGTTCCGCTAAGGCCACTGAAGCCAGTGGGCGGAGCTTATCCGCCATGTTGGATAACCAAAACATCGATCTGGTGTTGAGGTTTTTGCGGTCTACTTAGCGTTGTATTTCACACAGTCAAACGGAATTGGAATGCGATAAGAAACAGAAACGATCACATCAGGTTGAAGTTACATCTCTCTGTCTCTCATCATTTTTAATGATGTTGCGTAATTGACTGGGAACGTCCCGAAAGTTGAAGGAAATACCAGAAACAATCAGCGGCACGTCGCATCGCACAGACACTGTGTACAGTTTGTGTACACAGCTTTGGAAAGGCTTGTAACCGCACATATGCAAAAAATCAATATCATCATCTTTTATGCGAGATATTTGACTTATGAAGTATAAAATATATCAACAAACAAACTTCCGGATTTCCCTCAATAAATAAGATTCATTCATTCATTCGCTCATTCTCTCTCTCTCTCTCTCTGCCTTTGCTCATTTCAACGGAGTAAATGTCTGTATGGTGGGGTGGGGGGGGGGTGTCTTTTGTCTTATGATGTTAGTCACTGGGAGATGAAGGAGTAGGGTTTTTCTGTTTGTACCGTTGTTTAGACGGCTAGATCTATGTAAACAAGCCCATTGCAAGCTTATTCTTTTCCCTCAACCCACGTTTCCCGTATGACGTTTCAGACGGGTTTTTGCTAAGCCTGAGGTCAAATCTCACAGTCTGCATTTGGCAAAGAGTCCCGAGTTTCAATAAATGCATAGCGAATCCTAACGAAAGTTTACTGATAACAATGGTGAAATTTTGCAACTCTCTCTCTCTCTCTCTCTCAACAGCTCGAGTATATATGAAATATTGCTGGCTGAGCAATACAAACAAACAAAAACAACAAGAAGTCATTTGACACAATTACTCACCAGTTGAAGTTATTGGCCAGAAAATAAAACCAGCTTGTTGGAAACTTGTCTGCTTTTACATTTCAGGTTTTGTTTCAGATCTAAAGTGTATTTCCTGCCAGCATAATAGTATATCACTTGAAAATATGTTTCCACAGTAGCTTTCATAAGAAGCACAACATGATTATTCAAAGGATCCTAATCAAACATACGAGACTGCATAGACGTGAACAGTTCTTTTCCAACCAATGTTTCCAGTATGGCATGCACAAGTTTGCGACACTGTACGTTTGAAATACATCTTGTGTCTTGGTTGAAAGACACTGAAACAAAATCGCCTGAAAAACATTTCTGCTGCAATGCATATGATGATGACGTCGGAGGAAGGTGTAACAAGTGCACCTCTGGTTTTCTCATTGATTAGAGAATGTATAGAGCTCTTGTTCTTCGTTGTGTCCACCTCAATCAGTGCACCAATACAAGTTTCACAATGAACTGTCTTTTTCAGTTTGTACACAGCAAAGCCTGCAATGTAAGCAACAATTTTCTGCGAGCACTGTGATAACTGAGAGGCTGTAGGAGAAACATAACAATGGGCAGTGCAGTCATCATCCACCATCATGGTCTTTTGGTGAGAAATGTTTATGGCCCTTGCTGACGTAACACTCTCCGTTTCATTGCTAATGTAACTCTTTCTACTTGAAACATTTAACACAGGAACACATTGCAATGGCACAGTTACCCCGAAGGACTTCTTGAATTTCATTATGCATCAACAACTTTTTGTAGGCCCCAGAAAACTGTTTACAACTTGGTTTGTTGTTGCAGCCAAACATGCTTCTGATTTTACAAAGAACAACTCGATGTGATCCTGGCTAAATTTATAACTCGGCAAGGATGTAAGGTTGCCCTTCTGAATTAATGTTGAGTACAGCGGAGTTAAGCTGTTGATGCACAAAAGAAAGCCAGTAAATCCTGTTTTTTTCTGTTACTTGTTGTCATGGGTTTACCGTTTTTGATTTCTGTCAAAGACAAAATATAATCTTTGCTTTTTGACAAAAAATCCAGTACTTTTTCAATGATGAGAAAAAGAACTAATAATTGTTCCATCACTGTTCACACAAACAAACACCCAAAAGCCTTAACATTGCCAAGTTTGCAGCCTGACCATCATGAGTGACAGCCACGACTGTAACACCAGTGTCGTTAAGTCTGGTCAAACATTGTAACAAAGTTTTTCCTCTCTTCGCCATTTAAGCCGTCGATGAAAAAATACTCAACAGGTAGCTTCCAATTGCTGTTCAGACTTGTCAGCATAAAAACTCATGCTTCTTTGGCAGAGTGTCATCGTCTAATTGAGTACCCATGTCAATATGCCCATACTACTGATTACCGTCAAAATCCACTTGCTCTTTTATAAAGGCCATTTCATCAAATGACAGGCAACAGACTACATTTTTCCCCTTCTTCTTCTCTTCTTGTACCAGAGTTGTCAGGGCTGCAAATGAGTTTTCAGTAAATCCAGAATTACCATCCACAGCGCTAAACCACTTGGCAAGTGTGGATGGGTGAGGAAGGCAAGTATCGAATACTTTTCTGATATAGTTGTATGCCTTGGGCGAATAAAAGTGAAGAGTGAGCGCAAAGCTTCTTAATTCAGGAGTGTATTTCTCTTTAAATGTTTATCATCATGTTTCTTAAGTTGACGTTTCACTAAGACAGAGACTTAGACATTTTATTACACGGGGATATTAAAGATTTGATTTAATTTGACCTAGTGTTCCATGAGAGAGAGAAAGCGAGAGAGTGAGTGAGAGAGTGAAAGTGACAGAGAAACAAGGAAAGAGATAGAGCGAGGAAAGAGACAGACAGAGAGAGAGAGAGAGAGAGAGAGAGAGAGAGAGAGAGAGAGACAGAGAGAGAGAGAATGAGAGAGACTCGCTTCAATTACTATCGCGTATCACTATGTATTCATGGTACTAAATTAATAGTAAAAAGTTTACCCCTCTTCCAACTCGCAAAGCTCCCCCAACATGAAGACACACACACACACACACACACACACACACACACAAAACACACACACACACACACACACACAACACACACACACACACACACTAAGGGGGCCCTTGCACCGGCTCTGGTGCTGCAGCCAAAGATGGGCTGGCCTTTGGGAACCTTCCTCAACGCGGCCAGCCAGCACATCCCTTTGGTGAGAGAGTGGGGATGTACCGTGGGCAAGGCTCCTCCACTATAATCAAACTTTCGCCCATCCTGCCAGAATAGCATCTGCCCCCTCTGCTATCTGGCCGTCAAAAACAGTCGAAAACAACTGACTGACTGGCATCGCGCATCACTACTAAGGCCTAGATCTACGTGTGGTACATTCTTGACACAAGTCGCAGCGTCAGCACAGGCCCCATGTCTCACTCTGTCACAGTTGACTGACACCTTGTTGCCCTACGACTCTGACCTGACCTGACCTGACCAAACGGCCTGTGTGTGTGCCAAACAGTCGTTGCACTAACCCCATAATCATAATGAAAGACTCTCTAGCCTAGTCAGGAAAGCATTATAAGTCTACCTCAATACCAAATTTCTTCTTCTCTCTGTATTCTAGAATGATTCCAAACCTTAGAATGCTTTCGTGCAACCCGGCCCAGATGAACAATCCCGACACCACTGATCTGACAGTTAGATCTAATCGATTGATATTTACATTCACTCATGATCAGCAACAATGGCAACATTACGGTAATCTTCAACTTTAGAATACTAAACTCAGGGGGGGCTGTTTAGACGAAAAACAAAAGGTGTCTTAGGCTCACCTCGATGCGCTAAGTTGAATGGAACCCTCAGCTAAGCTGTACGACCACTCCTTTCCCATGATACTGCGACAAATACACGGTAAGCTGAGTACTCCTTCCCCACCTGCACGCCATTTTGAGCATGATCCAAAATTAAAAAAAAAAATTACAACACGTGATCAGCAGTCAAAAATGGCTTGCAGGTGGTTGCTCTGGCTGTGATCGGCTGAGTTTACTGTGTATTTGTCGCAGTTTTATGGGAAAGTAGTGGTCATACAGCTTAGCTGAGGGTTCCATTCAACTTAGCGCATCGAGGTGAGCCTAAGACACCTTTTGTTTTTCGTCTAAACAGCCCCCCTGAGTTTAGTATTCTAAAGTTGAAGATTACCCAACATTACTTACCTGTGAAAAGTATGCCTCGTTTCCTATCACGATCAGGTCTGTTCGTGCACCCGAACGCACAGCAGCTAGGAAACTTCGCGGCTTTGTTTTGGGTTAACCATGATGGCGCCTCTAGAAATGTTTGGCTTCAAAGAAATGACGTCATTCTAACTCCTCCTATCAAATCTCCTTGGGCCATACCGAGTGATGGATATTGAGTAGAAAATTTTCTTCTCAAAAATTTAAGGGTATTTCCCTGGCTGGCTGGGGCTCTGTTCATGCAAATAAGAGTAAGGACTTCTTTGGACAGGTAAGTATGAGAAAAATGGAGTATACTCTATAAAAAGACCAAAAACGTTTTGTTTTTGTTTTTTTTTGAGAAAACAAGTCTGTGAAGGGTGGGATCAAGTCCTTTTGGAGGTAAGTGTAAAACAGTGCATACAGAGAGAAAAATGTTACTAAAAGGAAAAACTTCCGAAGAGTTGTCTCTTAAACGTAAATTTAGTGCAGTGCAACTGTGAGCACAACTGAACCTTTTTATGATCGTTGATGATGAGTATGAAGGGTTAGAGTCAGATCTGTTGTTGGAATTGGGACAATGGTCAGCCCACTAGTGTCAAAAATGAACACAATAAAGTAAAATGCACACACAATCTTTCCTACACAAAACTGAAACTCAGGAGATATGCATTCACAAAGCAATTTATTTCACAGTTGTCTGTGCTATATTTCACAACACACAGGTAGTGTAAACAGCTCTTCCTATACCGATATGTGGCCCTGGAGGACAGGTGTCGACTCTGATAGGACTGTAAATGGAATGCTTCCAAACAAAAGCTGTTTTCTTCTGCAGGCTTCTGGTTGTACAGAGGTTTCACAGGTAAACTGTTTGTTGCTGACCACTTACATGAAGAAAAATTGTGACAATCATAAGCAACCTGCCTGTTTATGCTTTTAAAACACACCTACACCTCTTTCCATACACACACAGTCAGTCTCAGAACACCCCACACCACTTTCCATACACACACACACAGTCTCAGAACACACCCCACACCTCTTTCCATGCACACACAGACAGTCTCAGAACATCCCACACCTCTTTCCATACACACACAGTCTCAGAACACCCCACACCTCTTTCCACACACAGACAGTCTCAGAACACCCCACACCTCTTTCCACACACACACAGTCTCAGAACACCCCACACACCTCTCTCCACACACACACAGTCTCAAAACACCCACACACCTCTTTCCATACACACACAGACAGTCTCAAAACACCCCACACCTCTTTCCATACACACACACAGAGTCTCAGAACACCCCACACACCTCTTTCCATACACACACACAGTCTCAGAACACCCCACACCTCTTTCCATACACACACACACACAGTCTCAGAACACCCCACACCTCTTTCCATACACACACACAGTCTCAGAACACCCCACACCTCTTTCCATATACACACAGTCTCAGAACACCCCACACCTCTCTTCCATATACACATAGTCTCAGAACACCCCACACCTCTTTCCATACACACACACACACAGTCTCAGAACACCCCACACCTCTTTCCATATACACACAGTCTCAGAACATCCCACACCTCTTTCCATACACACACACACACAGTCTCAGAACACCCCACACCTCTTTCCATACACACACACACACAGTCTCAGAACACCCCACACCTCTTTCCATACACACACACAGTCTCAGAACAACCCCACACCTCTTTCCATACACTCACACACACACAGTCTCAGAACACCCCACACCTCTTTCCATATACACACAGTCTCAGAACACCCCCACACCTCTTTCCATACACACACACACACAATCTCAGAACACCCCACACGTCTTTCCATACACACACACACAGAGTCTCAGAACACCCCACACCTCTTTCCATACACAAACAGTCTCAGAACACCCCACACCTCTTTCCATACACACACACACAGAGTCTCAGAACACCCCACACCTCTTTCCATACACACACACAGTCTCAGAACACCCCACACCTCTTTCCATATACACACAGTCTCAGAACACCCCACACACTTTTTTTCCATATACACACAGTCTCAGAACACCCCACCCTCTTTCCATACACACACACACACAGTCTCAGAACACCCCACACCTCTTTCCATATACACACAGTCTCAGAACACCCCACACCTCTTTCCATATACACACAGTCTCAGAACATCCCACACCTCTTTCCATACACACACACACACAGTCTCAGAACACCCCACACCTCTTTCCATACACACACACACAGAGTCTCAGAACACCCCACACCTCTTTCCATACACACACACAGTCTCAGAACACCCCACACCTCTTTCCATACACACACACACAGAGT
>JADBJO010005011.1:0-62500 GCA_016801955.1 Conus betulinus | reverse complement strand
CCCAAACCACTGCATCTCATTCATTTTCACAAACACACAACGCTTCCACCACTTTTCTTAGTGTCTACATTTGCATACTACTCTTCACATTTTTCACACATTTTCACATCACTTTTCAACTTTCATTCTCCACCCTTTTTCTTTTTTTATACTTTGTTCCTCTCTACCATTTTGATAGCACCACTTTTCAATGTCACATTTTATCACAACAGTCCTACCACTTTTCATTTTCACAAATGCATCACGTGAGCAAAGCTTTTCTTCCACTTTTTGATGTCACCATTGTATTACATTTTCATTTCAACACTTACCCACTTTTCATTTTCACAAATGCATCACCTGAGCAAAGGTTTTGTTTTAAGTTTCCTGTGAGAGAGACTGAACAAGTGCAATGCAGAGAACAGATCTGAGACATTTGAAGACATATTTCATAATAATGAACAAAGGTCAAAATGGTCATAGTGCACCTGGACTTGGCATCTGTCAAAATCACATTTCATCACTGTCTTTGAAACAAACATGAAAAACACTAGTATCCACTTCAAAACATATCGTGACTGTCATTCATCACCAATTTCTCCTTCACTGACAGTTACGATTCAAATGACTGTCTGATGTTCTTCTGACCCAATACTGATAGATAATGATATCATCTCACACTTGCATAGATCCATGACAGTTCTGACACTATCAGAGATCCTGAGGATTGCACCAGGATCCATGGGTGGGTGGGATGGAGGGGGTAGGAAGAAAACTAACAGTAAAAGTTGTGCCTTGGACTGTTGGGAAACCCAACCAAAACAAATCAAAAGGTTAACCGTCTTCCTCACATTCATAGTGTGTTTCCTGACAACCATCCCTCTGTAGTGAGGGCATGAGCCACAGGTGTCCGAAAACACCTGCTGCAACAGCCAAAGTCACCTGCATAAGACCTGGTCTTCTGCTATCCACTGCTGCCCTAAACACCTGCTGCAACAGCCAAAGTCACCTGCATAAGACCTGGTCTTCTGGTATCCATGACAGCCAAAGTCACCTGGTGGTCTTCTGGTATCCTACTGCTGCCCTAAACACCTGCTGCAACAGCCAAAGTCACCTGCATAAACCTGGTCTTCTGGTATCCAACAGCTGCCCTGCATAACACCTGGTCTTCTGGTATCCACAGCTCACCTGCTGCAACAAAAGTCACCTGCATAAGACCTCTTCTTCTGTATCCACTGGTGCCCTAAACTTCAACACCAAAGTCACCTGCATAACCTGGTCTTCTGGTATCCACTGCTGCCCTCAACACCTGCTGCAAACAGCCAGTCTCAATGACCTGCATGAGACCAGGTCTTCTGGTATCCACTGCTGCCCTAAACACCTGCTGCAACAACCAAAGTCACCTGCATAACACCAGGTCTTCTGGTATCCACTGCTGTATCCACTGCTGCAACAAAAGTCCTCATCAGACCTGGTGTAAGAAATCCAATTGCCATATTCAACTTCACACCAAGGAAACCCTGAGATTTACTTATCTACTCTCGGCCCACGAAGGGAAAATACCAAGAATAAAAGAATTCTTGTACACCATATCAGTACCATTATCAGCAGGTAAGCTCGTGGTTAAACCAAACGCACTGAGATGAACAAAAATACCAAAATAAGACAATTCTTGTACACCATATCAGTACAAAAACTATATTTCATCCCATGCTCAGCATGTGGTTTCATGGAATGTACCATTGTGTCACATTGAGTCCATGGCTGCATGGCACAACTCTTACACAAAGTGACAGGGTCAAAAACCAAAACCCTGAGACAGAAAACAAGCTGACAACAAAGACCCCTGCCCAGGTGGCATGGAGCCAACACTCACAGTTCTCTTCAGAATGAAACATGTTCATCCACACAATGCACTGTGGTAGTCAATGCAGCACTGTCTTCAAACAGTCCTCTCAGAAAAAAAAAAACAATACTCATCCACAAAAAAACGATCTTCAGCGGTGATGTGTCAAGCACTTTCAGGGTCTTCTCAAGAACATGAAAAGCCTTGTCCACAAGCCCTGTCTTCAGCAGGCAATGTGCCGGACATTTTCAAAGAGTCCCCGGTGGAAGAAGGGATGGAACTGTGCCAAGACCTGCCTGGTGAGGTAGGGGTGGTTGTCAGGGTGGAGGGGACAGTGCTTCTCCTTCTGACATAGCTTGACCAGGCTGCGCAGGTAACACTGTAACACACAGCCCCAGCTCTTCTGACACTGTTGACATAGAAACTGAACAGTGACACTGTAACACACAGCCCCAGCTCTTGTAAGACTTTTGACATAGAAACTGAACAGTAACACTGTAACACACAGCTCCAGCTCCTGAAACACTGTTGACACAGACACTGAATAGTAACAAGGTAACACACAGCCCTAGCTCTTCTGACACTGTTGACATAGACATTGAACAGTAACACTGTAACACACAGCCCCAACTCTTGTGACACTGTTGACATAAAACTGAACAGTAACACTGTAACACACACTTCTTATGAGAATGTCCACATGGTAATTTAACAGTAACACTGTAACACACAGTTCTTATGAGAATGTCCATACGGTAATTTAACAGTAACACTGTAACACACAGTTCTCATGATAATGTCGACATGGCAAATGAACAGTAACACTGTAACACACAGTTCTCATGACAATGTCGACATGGCAAATGAACAGTAACACTGTAACACACAGTTCTCATATCACACAAGACAATATCCACATGGTAAATTAACATGATAAAGTTGACATGTAACTAAACAGCAACAGCACTGTGACACACAGATGTTATCAAATGTTGACATGGCAACCAAACAGTAATGGCACTATAACACACAGATATTATTACAATGTTGACATGGTAACCAAACAGTAACAGCACTATAACACACAGATGTTATTACAATGTTGACATGGTAACCAAACAGTAACAGCACTGTAACATACAGATGTAACAATGTTGACATGGTAACTAAACAGTTACGGCACTGTAACACACAGATGTTATAACAATGTCGACATAGTAAGTAAACAGTAACAGCACTGTAACGCACAGATGTTACAATGTTGACATGGTAACTAAACAGTAACAGCACTGTAACACACAGATGTTACAATGTTGACATGGTAACTAAATAGTAACAGCACTGTAACACACAGTTCTTATTACAAATGCTGACATGCTGTCTGAATGGTAACGCAGACTGAAAGAGTTTTCTTCAAATTGTTGACACTGATGGAAACCAAGAATCAAGGGTCCATATGCAGTTGATCAACAGGTGTTAAAGAGCAGAAGTTTCAGCCAAACGAATTAAAAAGGGTCTCTTTTCAGTGAAGTTTACCATCATTCCAACATATCAACCCAATATGCAGTTGATTGACAGGTGTTAAAGAGCAGAATTTTCATCCAAACCAATTAAAAAGGGTCTCTTTTCAGTGAAGTTTACCATTATTCCAACATATCAACCCAATATGCAGCTGATTGACAGGTATTAAAGAGCAGAAGTTTTATCCAAACCAATTAAAAGGGTCTCTTTTCAGTGAAGTTTACCATCATTCCAACATATCAACCCAATATGCAGCTGACTGACAGGTGTTAAAGAGCAGAAGTTTTATCTAAATGAAATAAAAAGGGTCACTTTTTTCAGTGAAGTTTACCATCATTCCAACATATCAACCCAATATGCAGTTGATCCACAGGTATTAAAGAGCAGAAGTTTCATCTAAATGAAATAAAAGGGGTCTCTAATCAGTGCAGGTTACAATCATTCAACAATATTAACCCATCAGTCAAAGGTAGTAAAGAGCAGAAGTTCATCCACACAGATTAAAAAGGGTCTCTTATCAATGAAGTTACAATCACTGCCACATATTAGCCCAATATGCAGTTGATCCACAGGTATTAAAGAGCAGCAAAATTCATCCAAACAAACTTTGATTTTGAGATGAAAACTGCTGTGTCTAAATATCTGCATTGGAACCACGTCCCTGCAGTTTTTGCCTTCTGAAGTATGTCTGCTTAAAACTGTGATGAACATTTGACATGCAGAACCTTCCACATAGGGCACTTAGTGCAGAACATTCTACATTGGGCAATTAGTGCAGAACCTCTCACATAGGGCACTTTAGTGCAGAACCTTCTACATAGGGCAATTAGTGCAGAACCTCCCATATAGGGCACTTAGTGCAGAACATTCTACATAGGGCAATTAGTGCAGAACCTCTCACATAGGGCACTTGGTGCAGAACATTCTACATTGGGCAGTTAGTGCAGAACCTCCCATATAGGGCACTTAGTGCAGAACATTCTACATTGGGCAATTAGTGCAGAACCTCTCACATAGGGCACTTAGTGCAGAACATTCTACATTGGGCAGTTAAGTGCAGAACCTCCCATATAGGGCACTTTGTGCAGAACATTCTACATTGGGCAATAGTGCAGAACCTCTCACATAGGGCAATTAGTGCAGAATATTCTACATTGGGCAATTAGTGCAGAACCTCCCATATAGGGCACTTAGTGCAGAACATTCTACATTGGGCAATTAGTGCAGAACCTCCCACATAGGGCACTTAGTGCAGAACATTCTACATTGGGCAATTAGTGCAGAACCTCCATATAGGGCACTTTAGTGCAGAACATTCTACATTGGGCAATTAGTGCAGAACCTCTCACATAGGGTACTTAGTGCAGAACCTTCTACATAGGGCAATAGTGCAGAACCTCCCGTATAGGGCAATTAGTGCAGAATATTCTACATTGGGCAATTAGTGCAGAACCTCTCACATAGGGCACTTAGTGCAGTACATTCTACATAGGGCAATTAGTGCAGAACCTCCCCACATAGGGCACTTAGTGCAGAACCTTCTACATTGGGCAATTAGTGCAGAACCTCCCGTATAGGGCAATTAGTGCAGAATATTCTACATTGGACAATTAGTGCAGAACCTCTCACATATAGGGCAATTAGTGCAGAACCTTCTACATAGGGCAATTAGTGCAGAACCTTCTACATAGGGCAATTAGTGAGGTCATAACATCGGACATGCAGAACCTTCTACATAGGGCAGTTAGTGAGATCATAACATTGGACATGCAGAACCTTCTACATAGGGCAATTAGTGAGATCTTAACATTGGACATGCAGAACCTTCTACATAGGGCAATTAGTGAGATCATAACATTTGACAGCTGAACCTTCTACATAGGGCATTAGTGAGATCATAACACTGAACATGCAGAACCTTCTACATAGGGCAATTAGTGCAGAACCTCCTACATAGGGCAATACTGAGATCATAACATTTGACATGCAGAACTTCATACATAGGGCAATTAGTGAGATCATAACATTGGACATGCAGAACCTCATACATAAGGCAATTAGTGAGAGATCATAACATTGGACATGCAGAACCTTCTACATAGGGCAATTAGTGCAGAACCTTCTACATAGGGCAATAAGTGAGGTCATAACATTTAACATGCAGAACCTTCTACATAGGGCAATTAGTGCAGAACCTCCTCCTACATAAGGCAATTAGTGCAGAACCTCCTACATAAGGCAATTAGTGCAGAACCTCCTACATTGGGCAATTAGTGCTGAACCTCCTACATCAGGCAATTAGTGCAGAACTTCCTACATCAGGCAATTAGTGCAGAACCTCCTACATCAGGCAATTAGTGCAGAACCTCCTACATTGGGCAATTAGTGCAGAACCTCCTCCTACATTGGGCAATTAGTGCAGAACCTCCTACATTGGGCAATTAGTGAGGTCATAACATTGGACATGCAGAACCTCATACATAAGGCAATTAGTGAGATCATAACATTGTACATGCAGAACCTTCTACATAGGGCAATTAGTGAGATCATAACATTGTACATACAGAACCTTCTACATAGGGCAATTAGTGAGATCATAACATTGTACATGCAGAACAAATACAAAGACAAACAATCTAATAGTGGGGGGAAAAAACAAGCGCAGGCCAACAACATAAATGTCTTCATAGTAATGACTTGCCAAAGATTTGGACTTACAGGGGAAGGGGGGGGGGGGGGGGGTTGAAGATGGAGAAACTGGAAACATGAAATTAAGGAAATATATCATAAATATATAAACTCTTCACTGGCTGCATGTGGGAACCATTGTAATCCCCTTCAAAGGCAGATCTATTTGTACTGCCTGCTCCGAGGCCTTTCGTCTGCTGGATCGCAACTCATCAGGGAGCCTTGGCTGGTTGTGTCTGTGCTCCTGGCGTCAAATAGAGACACACCACAGTCCATAATACCATGGTGTTCTCACCACCAAGGGTTCAAAAAAGAATCCAACAAAGAATCCAAAAGTTCACTTGTCAGTTTGCTATTTTGTACTAAAAAAGTTTTCATTTGTCCATCTGCTACTGTGTCCTAAGTTATTTTGCATCTTGAGTGTTTATTGGAATGCAGTTGTGTACACATACTTTCATTTAAAACGAACAATAAGAAAAAAAAAAAAGCCCTACATAGAACAAGTATTCAGTTGCACACATACATGAGCACACACACACGCACACACACAGTCAGCGACAATTTTTTTCACCTCCAGCATAGCCCGTCTCTCAGCAGCAACTTTCTCAGTCCGATGAAACCACCGACGCCGGGGGAAGCAGAGGCAATTCACCTGGCAGAAAATGAACATAAAAAAAACTGTGTTACACATCTCAAGTCATGGAAACACACAATGAAGAGAAAAGCACAAGGCCACATAGTCTCTGTAAGTCACGGAAACCACACAATGAAGAGAGAAAAGCACGAGGCCACATAGTGTCTGTAAGTCACGGAAACCACACAATGAAGAGAAAAGCACGGAGGCCACATAGTGTCTGTAAGTCACGGAAACCACACAATGAAGAGAAAAACATGATGCCACATAATCTCTGTAGCAATTCAGAGCATCTTGGATCCAGAACAAAGAGTCAGTGCATCTTGGATCCAGAACAAAGAGTCCCGCAGTGGACAGTGGACGTCCCAGAGCAGATGGAACCAGCGCAAAGAGGACAACATGAAGGTACAGACTGGACACAACTCCACCCTCTCTCATTGGATGCACTCACACAGGGCCATCCTTTCTCTGCACTCACACATGGTCATCCTTTCTCTGCACTCACATAGGGCCATCCTTTCTCTGCACTCACACATGGTCATCCTTTCTCTGCACTCACTCATAGGGCCATCCTTTCTCTGCACTCACACATGGTCATCCTTTCTCTGTACTCACACAGGGCCATCCTTTTCTGCACTCACATAGGGCCATCCTTTCTCTGCACTCACACAGGGCCATCCTTTTTCTGCACTCACATAGGGCCATCCTTTCTCTGCACTCACACAGGGCCATCCTTTTTCTGCACTCACATAGGGCCATCCTTTCTCTGCACTCACACAGGGCCATCCTCACTCACAGGCCCATCCTTTCTCTGCACTCACACAGGCCCATCCTTTCTCTGCTGCACTCACACAGGCCCATCCTTTCTCTGCACTCACACAGGGCCATCCTTTTTCTGCACTCACACAGGTCCATCCTTTCTCTGCACTCACACAGGTCCATCCTTTTCTCTGCACTCACACAGGCCCATCCTTTCTCTGCACTCACACAAGGCCATCCTTTTTCTGCACTCACACAGGCCCATCCTTTTTCTGCACTCACACAGGCCCATCCTTTTTCTGCACTCACACAGGCCCATCCTTTTCTGCACTCACACACAGGCCATCCTTTTTCTGCACTCACACAGGCCCATCCTTTCTCTGCACTCACACAAGGCCATCCTTTCTCTGCACTCACACAGGCCCATCCTTTTTCTGCACTCACACAGGCCTGCACTCACACAGGCCATCCTTTTTCTGCACTCACACAGGGCCATCCTTTCTCTGCACTCACACAGGCCCATCCTTTTCCTGCACTCACACAGGGCCATCCTTTCTCTGCACTCACACAGGCCCATCCTTTTCCTGCACTCACACAGGGCCATCCTTTCTCTGCACTCACACAGGCCCATCCTTTTCTTGCACTCACACAGGCCCATCCTTTTTCTGCACTCTCACACAGGGCCATCCTTTCTCTGCACTCACACAGGCCCCATCCTTTTTCTGCACTCACACAGGGCCATTTTCTCTGCACTCACACAGGCCCATCCTTTTTCTGCTGCACTCACACAGGCCCATCCTTTTTGCACTCACACAGGGCCATCCTTTCTCTGCACTCACACAGGCCCATCCTTTTTCTGCACTCACACAGGGCCATCCTTTCTCTGCACTCACACAGGCCCATCCTTTTCCTGCACTCACACAGGCCCATCCTTTTTCTGCACTCACACAGGCCCATCCTTTTTCTTTTCTGCACTCACACAGGGTGTTCACAAAGCACATTATTTTTTCTGCACTTACAGAGGGGTTTATCTTTTTCTATACCCGCATGGGAAATTTTTTGTGCATTAATACAGGATTTTTTTTTTTTTTAAACTGGTGAAGTGGGGTAAAAACAGACGATCCCTCATGCCCCCTCTGCCATGAAAAACAAACAGTGGAGCATGTCCTAAGCTCATGTAAAGTAGCCCTGGCTCAAGGAAGGTTCACATGGAGGCACAACCAAGTGCTCAAAGAGATTGTACAAGTAGTCTGGGCTAGTACCAACACCACAAAAGGGAAAATCAGGACTCCAAAAGCACCCGCAACATTCTTCACAGCAGGAGGCAGCGAATCATGGCCAAGAACAACAGTGGATGGGGCAGATGACTGGGAGTGCACTGCAGACCTCCCAGAATGGAAGAGTCACCCAGAGATCATCAGCAAGAGTGGCATGAGACCAGACATAGTAGTCCACTCTCAGTCAACCAAGCAGCTGATCATGATCAAGCTCACGGTGCCATATGAGAACAGAATGGAGGCAGCTCAAATCTACAAGACTGAAAAGTATGCTGATCTGGCAAACAGCTTGAGGAGAGAAGGCTATCAGGTCAAAGTCCTCACCGCAGAAATTGGAGCTAAGGGGATTGTAGGAACATCTGCATACACAGCCTCATGAAACAGCTCTCAGTTGCAGGAGGGAAAAAAACCAGAGCCCTGAAAGCAATGGCAGAGAGGTGTTCAAGCTGATCTGGTCAAGGAGGAACAAAAGTGAACTTCATAAGACTTAACTTTCCTACAAATATCAGCTGTCCCAGTGGCTCAGTGGTTAGTGCACGAGTCATTAAGTGGAAAATGAGCATGTCCAGAGGGTCATGGGTTCGAATCCCAGCCAGGGCTCATCCCAAGATGGGAAAAAAAAAAAACAAGGGCAGCAGAGGGACATCCGGAGTCATGAACCGGGTGTGCCCCAATCCCCCTAAAGTGTCAGGAGATAAGGGCCGAAACACTTGCTTGAAAGGGGCTTCTCTTCGGAGGACTCTCTGCTGCCATGCTCTCCACGAGTTTCTTTCTACTACTGAACATAGGGATATCATTTTTACAGACGCCTACAAGGGCAGGAGTAGTGTGTTTCTCTGTGCTTATGCCCAGGTATAATCACTATAATCGCTGTGTACCCACACAGGGAATTCACAAAGGGTGTTATTTTTATGCACTTAGAGAGGGGTATTATCTTTCTATACCCACGTGGGGAATCCTTTTTGTATATTGATGCAGGGATTTTTTCTTTTTTTTTTTTACTACTACACACAGGGATATTTTCAAAACACCTACTATGGAAGGAATAGTAGCGCTTTTCTCTGTACTCATGCGCAGATATATAGTCACTGTGTACTCACAGAGGGGTTTTTCTTCATCTCTTCATGCAGCTCTCGGAAGTTGGTGAAGCGTCGTAACATGTTCCAAGACTCCGCTCCTATTTTGATCTGAAATGGCAGTGTGGACACCATCAGACCTGTGGGTCTGCTTCACACATTTTCCCAGCACTAACTCTCTGTATTACTTTACAGTAATATCACATTTCCCAGCTGCAGTAACTCTGTATTACTTTACAATGATATCATTTCCAGCAGTAATTCTGTATTACTTTACACTAATATCACACTTCCCAGCAGTAACTCTGTATTACTTTACAATAATATCACATTTCCCAGCAGTACCTCTGTATACTTTACAGTGATATCACATTTCCCAGCAGTAACTCTGTGTATTACTTTATAGTAATAATATCACATTTCCCAGCAGTGACTCTGTATTACTTTACAGTAATATCACATTTACCTGCAGTGACTCTGTATTACTTTACAGTAATATCACATTTCCCAGCGGTAACTCTGTATTACTTTACAGTGATATCATTTCCCAGCAGTAACTCTGTATTACTTTACAGTGACATCATTTCCCAGCAGTGGCCACAAGGAAAAAGTCTTTTCAGACAGAAAAATAAACTCTGAACAAATCTAACTATGAAAAATGGAAACGTTTATTAAAAGAATTGGGAAAAGATCTATAAAACAATCACTTTTGTTTATCAGACAGCATTACTTTCTACTTCCCATGAAATACGTATCTGTGCAAAACTTTCTTCATGATGTCGACACTTTCTGGCCTTAAACGAAACCAAGTTCACCCCTTAAACCAAGTTCACCCCTGACATACATTTGCCATGATAAGTAGAGCATGAATTTACATGGAGAAATTCATAGATTTACATCTGTAACCAGAAGCAAATTTATCACAGACTGACCTTGACCTCATAATAATAGTGAGAAGTGAGACCTGTGCCGTGAAGGTCATAGCGAGGAACAGAGATCACTATGTCAGAGGGGGAGCCACTGTAGCTCAGCTGTCTTGCCTGTACACACACACACACACAGAGGCACACACACACACAGGCACACACAAAGACCCGCACACACACATACACACACACACACGCACAGTGCATGCACACACACTCTGATGTTTTGTGATGTGATGATGATAGAAGCAAAAATCCTTTTGGGATTGCATAACCCAAGTAATTCAAACTTCTCTTTTAGTTTTGTAACAAAAACAATCCTGGGGGTACAGAAAGAAACACTGCAGTAAACACTGTACAACCTCAAACATGTATGACTCCAACACTCTCACACACACACACACACCCTATCATATGTGTGTGTGTGTGTGTGTGTGTGTGTGTGTGTGTCCCCATGTGTCTTGTGTGTGAGAGAAAGACATACAGAGAGAGTGAGAGTGTGTGCATGCATTTGATTCTTTGTGGCGAATGGCTGTTCAGAAGATGACACAGGTATTACAGATGACAACAATAGTAACAACAATAGTAACAGTAATAATGATAGCAATAACAGTAACGTAAATAACAATGATACATAATAATAGTGTGTATCCACACACTTCTGAAAAACAAATTCTCTTAAAAACACTTTACATAATCCTAAGCAGTGAAGCTGATAACAGTTTTCTGATGATATGCCAATGAACAGCTCAATGAATGATTATGATGTGACATCCCCAATGATGGAGGTTCAGTGGATTGCATATGGGCTACAGACTCCAAACCCTTGGCTCCGACATCCTCAGAGGCAGTCACTGGTGGAACTGTTGGCCCTGACTGGCTCTTTCACAGAGCGAAATGTGCACTGGGTTCACATGGAACCAACCACTTGAGTTCCATCCACTAATGATGTGTCTGAGAGTGCCCAACAATGCAGGTATCTGTATCTCTCATGCCTGGTAGTTTCTGGGATGCGTATTTTGAAAAAAAAAAAGCTTAGAATAATACATCTGTTGTGCAGCCTCAGTGCAGAATGGAAGTCCACAGAATCCTCCTCCTCCTCCAACAACGATCATCGTGAACAAGTACCAGCCATGGCCCTTCACACTCGTTCTTGCCTGGTGAACTTGACTGCAGTTCCCTCTAGCTGTCAGAACCACCTTGTTCATAGAGACTGTCATGGATGGATGGTTTGGTGCCACTGTTCACAGATGCTGTCATGGATGGATGTTTTGGTGCCCACTGTTCACAGATGCTGTCAAGGATGGATGGTTTGGTGCCCTCTGTTCACAGAGACTGTCAATGGTGGATGCTTTGGTGCCCTCTGTTCACAGAGACTGTCAATGGTGGATGTTTTGGTGCCCTCTGTTCATACACACTGTCAATGGTGGACCCTCTGTTCATACAGACTGTCAATGGTGGATGTTTTGGTGCCCTCTGTTCATACAGACTGTCAATGGTGGATGTTTTGGTGCCCTCTGTTCATACAGACTGTCAATGGTGGATGTTTTGGTGCCCTCTGTCCATACACCGTCAATGATGGATGTTTTGGTGCCCTCTGTTCATACAGACTGTCAATGATGGATGTTTTGTGCCCTCTGTTCATACAGACTGTCAATGGTGGATGTTTTGGTGCCCTCTGTCCATACACCGTCAATGATGGATGTTTTGGTGCCCTCTGTTCATACAGACTGTCAATGGTGGATGTTTTGGTGCCCTCTGTCCATACACTGTCAATGGTGTATGTTTTTGGTGCCCTCTGTTCATACAGACTGTCAATGGTGGATGTTTTGGTGCCCTCTGTTCATACACACTGTCAATGGTGGATGTTTTGGTGCCCTCTGTTCATACAGACTGTCAATGGTGGATTTTTGGTGCCCTCTGTTCATACAGACTGTCAATGGTGGATGTTTTGGTGCCCTCTGTTCATACAGACTGTCAATGGTGGATGTTTTGGTGCCCTCTGGAAGGGGTTGCTTACTCGCACTGGCCCCATGACCTGTCGATCATTGTCCATCAACTGAGACGTTGAAGGTGGTCTCCTGCATGTCAGGTATCTCAACAGGCACCACACAACTCCACCAACCTCTGTGTGAAAGACTATGCAACAACAGTGCTGTGTCACCTCTGGAAAGCTTCCTCCTGTTGACCTGATGTTAACAGATCCCTGTCAACTGTGGATGCTGAGGATGGAATGCGGAAAGTTTCCTCCTGTTACCTGATGTTCATAGATCCCTGTCAACTGCTGATGCTGAGGATGGAATGCGAAAGTTTCCTCCTGTTACCTGATGTTCATAGATCCCTGTAAACTGCTGATGCTGAGGATGGAATGCGGAAAGTTTCCTCCTGTTACCTGATGTTCATAGATCCCTGTAAACTGCTGATGCTGAGGATGGAATGCGGAAAGTTTCCTCCTGTTACCTGATGTTCATAGATCCCTGTAAACTGCTGATGCTGAGGATGGAATGCGGAAAGTCTGAGTGTGCAATGAGACTAGCACGGAACAGAAAATAAAACAGAGAAAAAAAAGTAGTCATTGTCGCTATATCAGCATATTTGGGTGCCCTGTACGCAGTGAAATGGTGACATTTCTCCCTTTCTCTGTGTAGTCATATGCCCTTTCAACCCGGTGGGAAAATGAGAAGCGGACGGACAGAAGACTTATCACATATACACATTCTCACACACGCACACGCACACACACATACACACACACACATACCCACTAGAACTCACCACTTTTTCTCTGTAGCTCATGACAGAGTCGGATATCTGTAATTCACATCAATAATGAGAAAGTACCCAGAACATCAATCGGATATCTGTAATTCACATCAATAATGAGAAAGTACCAGAACATCAATCACATTATAAATAACAAGGCAACACACAATTTGACACATCAGTAATAAGACAATACCACAGATCATACCATCACGGACATAAAGTAGGAGAGTATCAACAACATAGTTCAATATACAATCAATCCCATCAAATTTTTTTTTCTAAAAAAGGCAATATAACATTACAGTCTGCATAACACTAATTCCATGATGCAGTAACGCAACATACTATCAACCACATCAGTAACGTTAAAAAGAAACACATTAATCACATCAATAAGGCAAGAAAACATCTTTCACATCCATAAAGCAAAAAATCTACCACATCAACATGACAATAAAACGACAATCACATCAATAAGACAATAACACATCCATCACATGACCAAAGGTAAGGCTACATAACATGCATATTAACATCAGTGACTATCTAAAGGTTACTTGTAAGAACACTGGTATATGATCTTTTTTTACCATTTCTGTGGTAACCGCTCTATAGGAGGATTAGACTTCACACAAACAATGCACACCCAGTCAGGTACACATTGTGTGTTAAATGTGGTATATGCAACACATAACTAGTCATGTGTACAAATTTCAGATTTCAAAAGAGAATAAGAGATAACATTACTTAGAGCCCAGTCAACCACGAAGGGTCTTATTAGAGCTGCACATTTCAAAAGACAACAAATAAATGATAAAAAAGGTGTTTATAACAGAGGGTCACACAAGAGTACTGATGCTGAATGCTAACGTCTCCTATAGTCCTAATTAGGAAAAGGGAAAAAAAAGACACGGTAATTGTGATCGTGGGGAGAGGTGTGGTGGTTATAAAGACATGTATGATTAAGAACTGTTTACCTGTAATACGCACTGTACCACTGTGGCTGAAAACTATGAACAATACCAGTATAACTATAATCAATGCCTCTATGATCCGTGCCTGTTCACCTGTGACAGGGGTCTAGGTAGGGTGTGGTACAGAAGCCTGACACAGGCTTCAACTATTACCACAAACATGAAACTACAGCCTGCAAGTCTGAAAACAGTCTTCACACAGCCATGTTCTCCAAACTTTGAAAAACAAACAAACCAGCACAAAAGCAGGCTAAGGAGGAGGGGTCTGCTTCCAAAACAAAGGAGGGTAGAGGTCATTTTACGAGATATTCTTCTGTAAGCATGGGGGAGAGAAAAGGGGACCACTCATTTCAGGATGCTCATCTTTTAAATCTTTTAACTGAAGGAGGAAGACACAACAATGGCTATGACATCACTTAAAACTGTTTAAAAAAGATATTTTCCTTTTTTTTTTTTTTTTTTTTCGCTGTCCTATCTTCTGTACCACCTCAGTGGCAGTGCACCCACGCCGTTCACTCCAACACCCCGTCCAGTCACAGCCTAGTCAGTCCCACCGCAGCCCCGGCACTAGCAATCCACGGGAGCAGTCAATGTCAAGTCTCAAGAGGCAACCCACCGGTGGTGTTCAGTAGCGCTTGTTTTGATCAAACATACGCAAGACATCACCTACTAAGCCCCCTACTGACGACAATAATTGCTTGGTTGCGGAGCCAGCGTGAGTGAGCTCTCCCTCCGGAGGACGCCACCACATCTGTCCAACGACATCCCCTATGGGCTCGCCGATACCGGTGCACCCCGACAGAACTAAATCAAGGTCACAGACGTGGAGAGGACATCAAAACAGATCACCATGAAAGCAGGGCATGAAGGGTCACAGAATTTGAGACTCTTTTTTTTTTGCTGATCGATGAGAATGAGGATGATTAAGATGATGCTACAATTTCCATTCTGGTCCAAGACAACATGACAGGATTTCACCTTATGCTTCCTTTCATAATATATCCTGGCGTCAACCAGGCCCAGAGATACACACACCTGCAGTGTTTATCACGAAATTTGAGCAACACTCTCAAGAGAGATGCATCCATTAAGTGGATGAAACTCAACTGTGTGGTCCCAGTCTTCCCAAATGAGCCCGTAGCAAACTCAACTCTGTGTAGGAGCCAGTTGGAGCAGAAAAATCCCACAGTATACAATGTCTCAGAGGCACCAAAGATACAGATTTTCTTGCACCATATTTGAAACTTATCTCCATTTTCATTGCTTTCATTCAACAATTTCCTGTGCAAATTTGATCAACACCTACACAACTGTAATGAACATCTGTACATGTGAGTGGAATGAACACTTTCCCCCAACATCATTTGTAAACAATGTGATGACATGAGCAAATATGTGATAGTTCATCAATTATCCTACTAACAGTTACACTCCACCCTTGTACACTGAAATGACCCAGAGTGTCAAATCCATGTGATGTCAAGTTTCCTGTTCACCTTGAAGTGAAGGAAATGACAAATCTGCAGCAAACAATCAGTCTCCTGGTCATACTGAAGTGAGGAAGTGACAAAGCAGTGGATGTAATCAGGGAAGTAAGAGATGTGATAAACCTGTGGATCTAATCAGCTTCCTGGTTACACAGTAGGGTTGGAAGTGACAAATTCCAGGACAGGTTTACCTTCCTGGTCATACTGAACTCAAGGAATGATACACCTGTCATAATAATCAGCTTCCTGGTTATACTGTAGGGTTGGAAGTGACAAATTCCAGGACAGGTTTACCTTCCTGGTCATACTGAACTCAAGGAATGATACACCTGTGATAATATTCAGCTTCCTGGTTATACTGTAGGGTTGGAAGTGACAAATTCGGGGACAGGATTACCTTCCTGGTCATACTGAACTCAAGGAATGATACACCTGTGATTATAATCAGCTTCCTGGTTATACTGTAGGGTTGGAAGTGACAAATTCAGGGACAGGATTACCTTCCTGGTCATACTGAACTCAAGGAATGATACACCTGTGATTATAATCAGCTCCTGGTTATGCTGTAGGGTTGGAGTGACAAATTCGGGGACAGGATTACCTTCCTGGTCATACTGAACTCAAGGAATGATACACCTGTGATTATAATCAGCTTCCTGGTTATGCTGTAATGGAGGTGATGGTGTGGGATGGGAAGGGAGAGGAGTGAAGGGAAGTGACAAATCTGTGGACAGGATCAGCTTCCTAGTTATGCTGAAGTGAAGGGAAGTGACAAATCTGTGGACAGGATCAGCTTCCTGGTTATGCTGAAGTGAAGGGAAGTGACAAATCTGTGGACAGGATCAGCTTCCTGGTTATGCTGAAGTGAAGGGGAAGTGACAAATCTGTGGACAGGATCAGCTTCCTGGTTATGCTGAAGTGAAGGGAAGTGACAAATCTGTGGACAGGATCAGCTTCCTGGTTATGCTGAAGTGAAGGGAAGTGACAAATCTGTGGACAGGATCAGCTTCCTGGTTATGCTGAAGTGAAGGGAGAGTGACAAATCTGTGGACAGGATCAGCTTCCTGGTTATGCTGAAGTGAAGGGAAGTGACAAATCTGTGGACAGGATCAGCTTCCTAGTTATGCTGAAGTGAAGAGTGACAAATCTGTGGACAGGATCAGCTTCCTGGTTATGCTGAAGTGAAGGGAAGTGACAAATCTGTGGACAGGATCAGCTTCCTGGTTATGCTGAAGTGAAGGTGACAAAATCTGTGGACAGGATCAGCTTCCTGTTATGCTGAAGTGAAGGGAAGTGACAAATCTGTGGACAGGATCAGCTTCCTGGTTATGCTGAAGTGAAGAAGTGACAAATCTGTGGACAGGATCAGCTTCCTGGTTATGCTGAAGTGAAGGGAAGTGACAAATCTGTGGACAGGATCAGCTTCCTTCCTGGTTATGCTGAAGTGAAGGGAAGTGACAAATCTGTGGACAGGATCAGCTTCCTAGTTTATGCTGAAGAAGGGAAGTGAAGGTGGACAG
Organism: Conus betulinus; assembly: GCA_016801955.1. Classification (NCBI taxonomy): domain Eukaryota; kingdom Metazoa; phylum Mollusca; class Gastropoda; order Neogastropoda; family Conidae; genus Conus; species Conus betulinus. The sequence continues at coordinate 45,047 of JADBJO010005011.1, read as the reverse complement.
GATCAGCTTCCTAGTTATGACAAAGTGACTGTGGACAGGATCAGCTTCCTAGTTATGCTGAAGTGAAGGGAAGTGACAAATCTGTGGACAGGATCAGCTTCCTTATGCTGAAGTGAAGGAAGTGACAAATCTGTGGAAGTGAAGGAAGGGAAGTGACAAATCTGTGGACAGGATCAGCTTCCTGGTTATGCTGAAGTGAAGGGAAGTGACAAATCTGTGGACAGGATCAGCTTCCTGGTTATGCTGAAGTGAAGGGAAGTGACAAATCTGTGGACAGGATCAGCTTCCTGGTTATGCTGAAGTGAAGGGAACAAATCTGTGACAAATCTGTGGACAGGATCAACTTCCTAGTTATGCTGACGTGAAGGGACGTGACAAATCTGGACAGGATCAGCTTCCTGGTTATGCTGAAGTGAAGGGCAGTGACAAATCAGTAAGATGCAATCTGCTTTCTGGTGACACTTTGATGTGATCGACTCCCACTGTATGGGATGGGAACGACCATCCACTCACCTGAGTTTGTGTAGTAGAAGAACTGTATGCATCACAGTGACAAATCAGTACATATTATCAACTTTCACACTGGTTGACATGTGGGAGGTGACAAATTGGCAGAAAACTGTATTGCCGTGTCATCTGACAAATCAGTTTGATACATGCACCTTCCTGGTGAAAGGTAAGCTGGGCAGAGAGACAAATCAGTGGATGTAATCAGCTTTCCTCACTACTCAGTCCAATAACATAAAACACCTTTTGGCCTTTACAGCTACAGTGGTGGTGGAGGTTGTCTCATCTTCTCTTCCTTCATTATGACATCACTGCAGTACTTCTCATTGACATCCCCAGTCACCTTCACACAGTTCCAGCACCAGTGGTCAAAAGTGATCAGTCAACATCAAGCTGCCACAGGGCAGCCTACCAGAGGAGACACTGCACTGCTGCTGAGGTGTTCACAGACGTCTGGAGGTGTTCAGTGGAGCAAGCGTGTTCTGATTCAACCTATGCAAGACACCACTTCCTGTGTATGCCCCAAACTGCTTTATCACTGAGTTAACACTGTCCCCACCCAACGATATTTCCCATGACTTCATTGACACAAGACTCTTTGACAAGCACCCACAACAGGCAAGAATAGTGAGAGGAAATTAAAATGAGGCCACTAAGAGAGCAAGGCATGAAGGCTGGCATGAATCAAATCTCATTTCCTACGTACAGGTTGTTAGTACAAGCAACCTTGATACAACTGAGTGACTTGCAATGTATGTGACTGAAACAAAAATCCACTCACCTGACTTTGTGTGGAAGAACCGTCCGTCTGAGAAATGCTACTGCTGCACAGAATGAACAGACAAGTGTAAAACGCCACTGCTCACAGGGTGAGCAGATGCAATTCAAAATGATACTGTTGCTTACAATAAACAGACAATATGCAAAAGCTATTGCTGCATCACAAAGGGGTGTACATTAAAGCAGACATGAAAACTTCATCTGAATAACAATTTTGAAACAGAAATAAAATGTTGATGCCAGATATATCTTTTCAATCTTCTCTCAGCATCACTACGCTACTTTCAGTGACCTCTCTCCGGCACTCCTGCCCTCTATCATCTTTTCTGACACCCCCTCCCATCCCCACCCTATCCTACCCTGTCCTCTCTCTGCTTCTCATCTCACTGAGTGTTCACACGCACACACACACACACACACACACTCTCACATCACACACACACACACACACACACACACACACACACACACACACGCACGCACGCACGCACGCACGCACGCACGCACGCACACACACACACACACACACACACACACACCACCAGCTCCAGGTGTCCCTCAAGGTGTTCAGCAGTTGCTGGTGGTTCATCTTCAGAGTCTGTATCTCCCTGTTCCTCTCCGCTCTCTGTCGGTTCTTCTCTCTCCGCCGCTGTCTCTCTCTCTCCAGGTTCTCTTCAAACAGCCGGCGCTGCACCTCCTGCTCCACAAGAGCCTTGAGGCTGACACAGGGCAAAGGTCATGGTACAGACATCCGACAGAGATTGTGCACACTCACACCTTAAACACATATTGGTCCGTTCACACGTACCTTTTTATATGTCATAAACTATGCATATTTATTTATCTTTCATTTGATGTCATCAGTCCCGAAGATGATCTACCACTGAAACATAATAACCTCTGTCCTTTGTTTCTGTGAAAAAATCTTCAAGACATCCTGAAGGAGTTTTTTTTTTTTTATTGATCACTGACCATTGCTGTTTGTGATGCACCAGGTTGCTGAGGTGAAGGTGATGCTGGTCGTGATGCTGGGTCTTCAGCTTCTCCTCCAGCTGGGAGATCTTCTTCTCCTTCAGCTCAAGGCACTCCTGTCCACAGACCAACCTCCAGGCCATCAGTAATTATTGAAAAAAAAAAAAAACAACGCAAACAGAGCAAGAAAAAATAAAATAGCTTGATTTTATCACAACAGAAAGAGGGAAAACAGCTTGATTTTATCATAACAGAAAGATGCAGCTATGCTTCATTCTTAATTTAACTCATTCCTGGTAACGTACAGGATAATTTGTAACAATGTGGCCACCACACAATCCACTTACATTAACAAGTTAACTAGTGTTGTCCAAAATCCTTTGACAAGTCCAAATATTTTCAGCCAGGACCATGCTTTTTTTTTATGCTCATCTCCCTTCTAGAATTCCTTCAGAATCAGATACATGGGACTGCATGGTGATGGCAGGGACATTTTTTTTTTTAATTGTTTCACGGCGTTGTTCTCACAGCAGTCAAGGCACCGGCCAGAATTTCTTCTGACAAATGAGTGCCACAAAATGCACCAAGATGGAATCTATCCATTCCTGTCTACACCAACTAGAGTGATATCATCAAAGGGAAAAATTCAACAGAGGGATTATACCACAACAAACATGTTGACCAGGAACAATGTTTGATAGCAGGGGAATAATCAGTGTTTTATAGCAGGGAACAGCCAGTGTTTGATAGCAGGGAACAATCAGTGTTTCATAGCAGGGAACAATCAGTGTTTGACAGCAGGGGAACAATCAGTATTTGATAGCAGGGAACAGCCAGTGTTTGATAGCAGGGGAACAATCAGTGTTTTATAGCAGGGAACAGCCAGTGTTTGATAGCAGGGGAACAATCAGTGTTTGATAGCAGGGAACAGTCAGTGTTTGATAGCAGGGAACAACCACTGTTTGATATCAGGGAATAGTCAGTGTTTGATAGCAGGGAACAATCAGTGTTTGATAGCAGGGAAACAGTCAGTGTTTGATAGCAGGGAACTATCGGTGTTTGATAGCCAGGAACAATCAGTCTTTGATAGCAGGGGAACAATCAGTGTTTTATAGCAGGGAACAGCCAGTGTTTGATAGCAGGGAACAACCAGTGTTTGATAGCAGAGGAACAATCAGTGTTTGATAGCAGGGGAACAAATCAGTGTTTGATAGCAGGGAACAATCGGTGTTGATAGCAGGGGAACAATCAGTGTTTGATAGCAGGGGAACAATCAGTGTTTGATAGCAGGGGAACAATCAGTGTTTTATAGCAGGGAACAGCCAGTGTTTGATAGCAGGGAACAGCCAGTGTTGTTTGATGTTTGATAGCGAGGAACAATCAGTGTTTGATAGCAGGGGAACAATCAGTGTTTTATAGCAGGGAACAGCAGTGTTTGATAGCAGGGAACAGCCAGTGTTTGATAGCAGGGAACAATCAAGTGTTTGATAGCAGGGAACAGCCAGTATTTGATAGCAGGGAACAATCAGTGTTTGATAACAGGGAACAATTAGTGTTTGATAGCAGGGAACAATAGTGTTTGATAGCAGGGAACAATCAGTATTTGTTAGCAGGGGAACAATCAGTGTTTGATAGCAGGGAACAATCAGTGTTTGATAGCAGGGAACATCAGCGTTTGATAGCAGGGAACTATCAGTGTTTGATAGCAGGGAACCGTCAGTGTTTGATAGCAGGGAACAATCAGTGTTTGATAGCAGGGGAACAGTCAGTGTTTGATAGCAGGGAACAGTCAGTGTTTGATAGCAGGGGAACAGCCAGTGTTTGATAGCAGGGAAACAATCAGTGTTTGATAGCAGGGAACAATCAGTGTTTGATAGCAGGGACCAATCAGTGTTTGATAGCAGGGGAACAATCAGTGTTTGATAGCAGGGGAACAATCAGTATTTGATAGCAGGGACCAATCAGTGTTTGATAGATAGCAGGGATAGCAGGGAACAATCAGTGTTTGATAGCATATCAGCAGGCAGGGGAACAGCCAGTGTTTGATAGCTGGGGAACAACCAGTGTTTGATAGCAGGGAACAATCAGTGTTTGATAGCCGGGAACAGTGGAAGCAGTCAATCAGTGTTTGATAGCAGGGAACAGGGTTTGAACAGGGGAACAATAAGTGTTTGATAGCAGGGAACAATCAGTGTTTGACAGCAGGGAACAGCCAGTATTTGATAGCAGGGAACAATCAGTGTTTCATAGCAGGGAACAGTCAGTGTTTGATAGCAGGGGAACAATCAGTGTTTGATAGCAGGGAACTATCAGTGTTTGACAGCAGGGAACAGCCAGTATTTGATAGCAGGGAACTATCAGTGTTTGATAGCAAGGGAACAATCAGTGTTTGATAGCAAGGGAACAATAGTGTTTGATAGCAGGGAACAATCAGTGTTTGATAGCAGGGTAACAGTCAGTGTTTGATAGCAGGGAACAATCAGTGTTTGATAGCAGGGAACAATTAGTGTTTGATAGCAGGGAACAGTCAGTGTTTTGATAGCAGGGGAACAATTAGTGTTTGATAGCAGGGAACTATCAGTGTTTGATAGCAGGCAGCTCTCAGAGTTGATAGCATGGAACAACCAGTGTTTCATAGCAGGGAACAGTCAATGTTTGATAGCAGGGGAACAACCAGTGTTTGATAGCAGGGAACTATCAGTGTTGATAGCTGGGGAACAATCAGTATTTGATAGCAGGGAACAATCAGTGTTTGATAGCAGGGGAATAACCAGTGTTTGATAGCAGGGAACAGTCAGTGTTGATAGCAGGGAACTATCAGTGTTTGACAGCAGGGAACAGCCAGTATTTGATAGCAGGGGAACAATCACTGTTTGATAGCAGGGAACAATCAGGATTTGATAGCAGGGAACAGTCAGTGTTTGATAGCATGGAACAACCAGTGTTTGATAGCAGGGAACAGTCAGTGTTTGATAGCAGGGGAACAATCAGGGTTTGATAGCAGGGAACAATCAGTGTGTGATAGCAGGGAACAGTCAGTGTTTGATAGCAGGGGAACAGTCAGTGTTTGATAGCAGGGAACAATCAGTGTTTGATAGCAGGGAAACAGTGTTTGATAGCAGGGAACAATCAGTGTTTGATAACAGGGAACAATCAGTGTTTGACAGCAGGGAACAACCAGTTTTTGATAGCAGGGAACAGTCAGTGTTTGATAGCAGGGAGCAACCAGTGTTTGATAACAGGGAACAGTCAGTGTTTGATAGCCGGGAACATCCGGTGTTTGATAGCCGGGAACAACCAATGTTTGATAGCAGGGAACAGTCAGTGTTTGATAGCAGGGAACAACCAGTGTTTTATAGCAGGGAACTATCAGTGTTTGATAGCAGGGGAATAACCAGTGTTTGACAGCAGGGAACAGCCAGTGTTTGATAGCATGGAAACAGTGTTGATAGCAGGAAAAACAACCAGTGTTTGATAGCAGGGAACAGTCAGTGTTTGATAGCAGGGAACAACCACTGTTTTATAGCAGGGAACTATCAGTGTTTGATAGCAGGGGAACAATCAGTGTTTGATAGCAGGGAACAATCAGTGTTTGATAGCAGGGAACTATCAGTGTTTGATAGCAGGGAACGGTGTTTGATAGCAGGGAACAATCAGTGTTTGATAGCAGGGAACAGTCAGTATTTGATAGCAGGGAACAATCAGTGTTTGATAGCAGGGAACAGTCAGTGTTTGATAGCAGGGAACAGTCAGTGTTTGATAGCAGGGAACATGAACACCACAACCTATATCTTCTCCTTTTCCCAATGAATGGCAGAGTGGAACACTGTGTGGATAATGTCGACAAATCATCTGCCGACTTTACAGACCTGCTAGCCACAGCAAGTCATGGGCTCTTCCCACTGTATGATCGTGTGGTTCTACACCCAATAGGCCCATGCGGTGTCTTTCATCAATGTCATGTGACCCAACAGGCCTCTGCAGTGTCTTTCATCAATGTCATGTGACCCAATAGGCCCCTGCAGTGTTTTTCATCAAGGTCATGTGACCCAATAGGCCCCTGCAGTGTCTTTCATCAATGTCATGTGATTAAAAACAAATTTTCAATGAGACACAGGGACACATTCCTACCTGCGCTCTGTTTGTCTTGTGTCCTTCATCTGGAATGCACAGTATGTGACTGTACCAAACCAAGCACATCTAACACATGAGAGATGTTTGAAACTGAGGTGACTGTAAACAGAAATTGAAACAAACTTCAAAGAAAAATAACTATACCGCCAATTGAAAGAAACAAACAAATTGCAAGACAAACATGATGCTTTTCGACCTCTTTGGTTTCAAATATTGTTCGTCGTTTTGCCTAAAGAAGATCAAAGAGGTCAAAGAGGTCAACATGCTTCTTGCAGACCTTCTGCTCTGCTGTTGGTAAGCAGGATCAGCATGCCTGACGATACTCCCCCAGGACCAAGTGACCATTGCCTGTTTGGAACACTCATACACTCCACATCCACTGTACAAAACAAACCAGCCCAGCTTGAGGTTCTTCCCTTTGCTTTGGGTTCTTCCATTGTCACTCCTCTAAGAGAATGACTGCACCAGACATGACAAAAGATTTGCCCTCATAAGCTTTATTTTTCCCCTGATGTATTAAACAGAACAAACCAGTTCCCAGTGAAAGCAGACCTGTGTTTTCTTCTCCAACTCTTGCTCCTTCTCCAGCAGGATGTCTGTGGCAGCAGAGTCTGCATCACTGAGAGAGCAGGCGTCATCATGCCCAAGGTCGGCAGCCTTGTCACCGGCCTTCAGCTGGGCCGAGCGTTGCAGACCCAGCAGTCTGGAAACAGACATCATTACTGCTGCCCCTGAAGTTCTCCGCCACAGTCGTAGGGCATCCTGCCAGGGGTTGGGCCTGCAAGATCAAACAGGGGCAGCAACCCACAACATATCAGTATCCACGAAGTGGCCTCCCTTGGAACTCTGTTGCTACCGTGAGGTCTGCATGAGGGGATTACCTAATGTAAATGTGGAAGGGAGGGGGAGGGGGGGTGAGATAAGAGGATTTTTGACATATGCCATAGACATCTCTGCCGCATGAACATCAGGGAATGCACACACTGCTGCCGAGTGGAGAAAGCCTTGAACATGTATCTCACTTCGATGGGCTTCCAGACAAAGGAAAGGCCCAAGTCTGTAACACAGCAATAAGCATGGAAAAGCAGAGATTTCTATGGCATTTGTTACCAATCCTCTTATCTCCCCACTACCTCCCCTTCCACATTCACAGAAAAGTGTCTGTCTATGAATGCAGTCAGTGCAGAGAAGTACAGGAAAATATAAACAATCTAAACAAAAGTGTGTTTATCACCTACCAGCTCTTGATGCAATATGAATCAACTGATCTGACAAAAAGCGGTTGCCAAAAATTTCAACAATTCATAACTAGGATTTGAAATGATAAAAGACCTATCTTCATGCTCAAATCACATCCACAGAACAAAACTGAAAGCCCTGCAGTAACACGATCTGGGTAAAACAGGAGGAAAAGCTAACTCCAAAGTCACTGACCTGTCTCTCTCCCTCTGTATGTGGGTCATCTCCGCATCAGATGCCTGCTGAAGCTCCTTCATCTGAAGGTCCATCTGCTCCTCTGCCTGCGCCTTGTCCTGGGCCAGGCTGACGTGCTCCTGCACCTTCCTGTCCTTCAGGTCCTGCAGCAGACCCTGCTCTTCCCGCAGCTCCTCCACCTGATGCTGCGCACCCCTCTCCAGCCTCCTCAGGTCCTCAGCCAGCTGCTGACACTGCTCCCGCCGCGCCCTCAGCCTGGCCTCCTTCTCCTCCACCTCCTGGCACAGCTGAGCCATGTGCTGGCTGTGGCTGTGGAGCAGCTCCATTCGCTTCTTCTTCAGTCGGCGCAGTTCCTCTTCCTTCTGGTTCACCCAGTTCTCCATCCTGCTGTCCTCCTGCCTGATGTAGGCTGGGCAGGTTGAACCTGATTTGTCTTCTGCTACCTTCACACCAGTTTCAGGGTCTGTCTCTGGGCTGTTCTGGCTGATGGCATGCTGGTAGTCGTTGTGTGTGTCGGTGTCATCCATGGTGAAGGTCCCAGCACCGAGTTCCCCCTGACCCTGACCAGCTGACCAGTCTCTGCCAGGGTCATCCTCCTCCTGTTTCACTGCCTTCCTGTCCCTGTCCACCTGCCCCTCCTGGTGCAGCTGCTCTATGGCCTGTGTCAGGTGGCTGTACGCCTCTTTCAGCGGACCTTCCTGGCTCAGAAGCTGAATTCTCTCCCCCTCCAGCTGCCTCTGCAGTGCTGCCACCTCTTTCTCTGCTGCCTCTGTCTTCTGCCGTTCCTGTCCAACAGATGTGACACTGTACTTACAAAGACACAGCACTGCCCTCACTCACACTGCCTCCGTCTTCTGCCCTTCCTGTCCAACACATGTCACACTGTGTGCTCACAGACCGCACTGTGCTCACTCACACTGCCTCCGTCTTCTGCCGTTCCTGTCCAACACATGTCACACTGTGTGCTCACAGACAGCACTGCACTCACTCACACTCAGGCATTCACTCACATGGTGCCAATACTGCACTCATTCACGACTTACATCATGTCCTGCCTAAACAAAGCATCTTCCCTCTTCCATGCCTCAGACCTGTTTACCCTAAAGCTGCAGTTGGTGCATCGTTCAACTTAAATGAGTGTGTATTCTTCTATGTGTCTGTGGACATCTTCCAAGTTTCTGTGAAACGAGGATAGAGTAGGGAGTGGGGGGTGGGGTGAGAATTCATTTTCATCCACCATTACACACTGATTTTTCATGCGAAAGATAGAGTTGTCATTCTTTGCATAAAGCACACCAAATCAATGGCTACAAGCAGCAAGTGCAACTGGCAATCAAGAATGTTGTCTGCCCTTTTTTGGTTTTGTTTTTGATATACTTTTTTCTGTTTGTTTTTTGATATACTTTTTGCTCTGTTCATCATATCTTACGGAACATGTGTACAAAATATTGCAGATCTGTATGGGCAAATGGATCAATGACAATGTTCACAGTGAAACTTTGGTCACATAAAGCTTGTGTCTCCACACATGCACCATGATTCTGTTTGCCTTTGGTCATCAGGCATTAACACTATCAATGGGTATGTGTGCAGCATGAGTTTTCCCCGTCCCGCACACAGCCACTCACCCTAAAACCCCCGCCTATTTTGGCATTTTTGGAATTTATTTTATGTGTTATGTTTGGTCCGTGTTAACATCATGTTTGGTATGTCCGAAAAAAAGAATCAAGGATTTTTAGATGAATGTACTTTTGAAAGTCTAAGAGATCCTACATTGAGACAACGCACGGATAAATGAAGTAACCAGAACACACAGAAATGAAAACAAGTGCTGAGTTTGACGATCAACGTTTAGTAATGGCATGCAGACAAATTGATACAGAAAAGCACTCACCTAATACAGTTATCATTTATGGTTATGATGCTTTTTTCCCTACCAGTTATTATCCATTTTTAAACAATTTCACAGAATTTGAGAGAGATTTTGTGAGTCAAGCACCTGTGTGTGTGTTACTGAAATCAGTCAAATCCATTGATTTGTCACTGTAATCAAGAATATCATCTAATTTGTCACTGTAATCAAGAATATCTTCAAATAGACATCCGTCATCTTCCCTATCATCTTCATTGTTGATCGACTCTCCGTTATCGGAACCGCCTGAAATACATTGAAACAATACCTTGTTCTAAAGAAATTATTTGCCAGCACTGAGCTGCTATTTTGACTAGCAGATGAGAGGCTGGTGCCAGAAATATGGTCCACATCGGAAAAACTCAGCAAGGGGTTCTTTGTCTCTGCCACAGATAGCGAAGGTAAACTTTGCTTGAACTTAAGAACTAGGGCATGTCTGGCTACTAGGAACCCTCTTCTAACTTCTGGCAGGAGTTACTTCTCTTAGACCGTTACAGTCTGAATAGCAGAGAATAGTGTGTGCCATAGACTAAAAGTTAACTCCACACACCAAATGTGCTATGGTAGCCTGGTTTGGTAGGTTGTATACTGATCTGTCTCTATTAATCTACATTTATGTTCTGGAGTACAGGGTTGTGTAGTGGGCATTCTATAATTTGATTTGTCGTCATTTGTTTGTCTCTTTAGTTTGGCAAGCTCACTAACAATTCTTTTTTAAAATTTGTTCATGACTCATCTTTCACACACAAAAATGGGGCAAAGAAAAAAATCTCCATTAACACCTAGTACCTACAACACAGATGGGCTCAAGATGAATGGTCCAAGCATTTCAGAGCATAATTTACAGTTGTGAGTTTGAATCACTTGTGGGGTCTAATTTTCACCTGGTTACCTGAACGTTGATACTGCAGGTGAGGGATGACATCATCTTTCATGGCACTGTGCCCTAGACCCAATCAGTCTCCACCATTCACTGCCCTTTTGACCGTTAGACAAGTACTGGGACTTGAAATCTCATGTCACGGACATACATACTTTAAGCTGAAAAGATAAATCGTTTCTTTTTAAACCCAGTATAAATTGGAGTGTTACCAGTGACTTCTTTACTACATTGGTCGGGTGTCACCAGTGAGCTATTTTTGTTTCCCTGGGTGCACTACGTCCGTGCATTTCGCACTCATCCTCCAATACTTCTCTTCATTTTTCTTTTAAAGCTTTCTTTTTCTGTTCTTTTTCGTGGTTCCCTTCTTTTGCTGCTAGTTGCGTTTTTGTTTTTTTTATGCCTTCCAGTACAGAGCCCTGTGTTGGGCATAAATCCTTATGCTTATCGCTTTTCACGTGGTGCATCAGCTGTGTCAGGTGCCACAGGTCAGCGGTTTTTACCTGTTGCCAGCTTGGTTAGGCTAGTGGTGTGGCACTCGCTTACGGACCTTTGAGTCGGACAGATCTCTATCTCTGCCAGCTGGACCCTTCTTTCTGAATCCACTTCGGTGTGGGTGTGTGGAAGAGGCTTCCACCCTTCAGTGGGTTGGAAAGTATTCCACTCGTCACATCTGGGATCCCTATCCCTGCCAGCTGGAAGAAGCACCTTAGGTCGTCCCTGACCTGGAGTCCACTTCAGTGTGGACCGTCACGTTTTTGGCTTCTACCCTTCACTGGACTGGGAAGTGGACCGTTCTTCACCTCGCCCACCCCGCCATTCTGGTAATCATATGTTCTGTTTTGGACAGCGTATTGTTTCATTTTAGTTTCTAGCCTTTCAGAGGTAGAGAGGTTTTTCTTCTTCCCTAATGTGTTTTGTTGGCTAAGGCACACCTTTTTTTCTGTGTGTAACTGCTCCAAAGTGGGGGAACAAGTATGAAACCGGTGTCGGGATATGCACCTGTGTCCTTGTTGTAAAATTGTAGAAACGCATGGTCTTTAATTGTGTTTTCCATCCTTAGCAGCTAGAGTTCTGTCTCTTCGGACCAAACTGAAAATATCTAACTATATAATATCCCTTGATTTCAGTCAATGGAAGCTAATTGCGTTTTTTTTTGTTTACTCAGGTTTAGTCAATACTTATCTCCCCTCTTTTCTGAAGGTCATATCAGACTTGAGTTATGTGATGTATATTTTCTTTTGTTCAATATGTGATCCTGGCTGGTTAGGATATCAGATGTTAGTTTCAGTCTTCCTTTTCACTTCATAGACACGGGACGGATCGTGGAACGCATAAGCCTGTGAATGGCTAAACATTCATGCAGTGGCGCGAGGAATTCTCGCTGTTTAGCCCCTACACTTGGTTCCGTTCTCTTCATGTCCGGTGTTCTGTATGTTTTGTGTGACAGAAGTGTGGATGGACTTTAACTGTATTTATTGACTAAGGAAAGTGTCCTTAGTTGAGGTCAACTAAAAGGAGAAAAAGGGAAAGAAGTTATTCTTATTCATTCGTCCTTTTAAAGTGACAAAAACAACGTTGTTGACCTTATTTACTATACTGTGACCCTTGATACTGTGACGCACTGCCAGACCCACTACGTTGCCCACACTGACTGCCTCAAGGACTGTAGGGCGGTGATTTCTTGTCTGAAGACTGATCTCCGCTGTAGGCGGGATTTTTTTGCCCATTTTTTTTTTAGCTGCAGCCTCCTCCGTTCTTGGATTGGCTGGGCGACCAGCATCAGCGGACCCTGCAGTCAACCTTCACCCCGGCACCAGCCTTCGTTCAAACCTGTGAACTGGCGGTGGTGAACTCTCCGTCTGCTTCTCTGGGACACCTGCTTCACCTCTGACCGGGAGACCAGCCAACAACGACCTTCACCTCTCTACAGAATCCACCTCCCTCTATGAACCTCCTCAATCATAGACTCTTGAGTTTAGTTACCATGTAGAATGAATGTGGGTTGGTGTGTGTGTATGTGTTTTTTTTTAATTCTCAATGTGTACTCCTGTCCAATGTAGTACTGTTTCTAGAATTATCTTTCTTCCGTCATTCTGCTGAATGTCCTTGTAGCGGGTTAGGTTGGGATAGTAGCGGGATCCTGGGATATTTGGGAATGTCTTTTTTTTCTTGTTCTTTTCAATTTACTTTGTCCCCTAAGACAGTTAGTTCTGGGCAGTGCCTTCTTCTTCTATGCCCCACATCTCTCTCTTGGCTATCTTCTCTCTTCTTTGTCAGATTCCTTAACCCGTCAAGAGTGCTAGTGCGAGTAAATAGTTGTAAATAAAAGTTTTGTTGAAATTTCCTCCTCTTGTGGTCTGGTGGTGTGAGGGTTTGAATGTTCGCTCCGTTTCTGCCACTGCACATTACCTATGTAAGAACCACCCCCCCCCCCCCCCCCCCCCCCCCCACCCCCGGTCAGGTGTACTCCCACTTGACATCTCCTTCTGTACACGACTGTTAGATACATACTGAGACTTGAAATCACACTTCTGTACAAGACCAGCTTTCAGATAATTGGAACAAAGAAAGCCCAAACACTTCTGTGCCTTGTGAGGATTGCAATGGATTCCAAACACGTCTGTGCACTTGTATTATAGATCACAAAATGGAATGAATTCTGGGAGAATGCTCTCATACACGCATTCAGCTGTAACACTCATACATGCATTCAGCTGTAACACTTACATACATGCATTCAGCTGTAACACCGTTATACATGCATTCAGCTGTAACAGTCATACATGCATTCAGCTGTAACACCATCATACATGCATTCAGCTGTAACACCGTCATACATGCATTCAGCTGTAACACCATCATACATGCATTCAGCTGTAACACTCATACATGCATTCAGCTGTAACACTTACATACATGCATTCAGCTGTAACACCGTCATACATGCATTCAGCTGTAACACCGTCATACATGCATTCAGCTGTAACACCGTCATACATGCATTCAGCTGTAACACTCTCACACATGCATTCAGCTGTAACACTCTCATACATGCATTCAGCTGTAACACCATCATACATGCATTCAGCTGTAACACTCACACACGCATTCAGCTGTAACACCATCATACATGCATTCAGCTGTAACACTCTCATACACGCATTCAGCTGTAACACCCACACATGCATTCAGCTGTAACACCATCATACATACATTCAGTTGTAACACTCACACATGCATTCAGCTGTAACACCATCACACATGCATTCAGCTGTAACACATACATGGATTCAGCTGTAACACCCACACATGGATTCAGCTGTAACACCCACACACATGCATTCAGCTGTAACACCCACACATGCATTCAGCTGTAACACCCACACATGCATTCAGCTGTAACACTTACATACATGCATTCAGCTGTAACACTCTCACACATGCATTCAGCTGTAACACCGTCATACATGCATTCAGCTGTAACACTCTCACACATGCATTCAGCTGTAACACCATCATACATGCATTCAGCTGTAACACTCTCACACATGCATTCAGCTGTAACACTCTCATACATGCATTCAGCTGTACTGTATGAATTAACCCACATGACAGATTTCTCTCTTTGACATTTGAACTGTATTCCAGGGGGCAGTGGATGGGTGTGTGTGTGTGTGCAAATGACTGCAAGGGTATGCATGTGTGTGTGTGTGTGTGTGTGTGTGTGTGTGTGTGTGTGTGTGTGTGTGTGTGTGTGTGTGTGTGCTTGTGTATATGTGTGTGCTTGTGTGTGTGTGTGTGTGTGTGTGTGTGTGTGTGTGTGTGAGAGTATGTATGTGTGTGTGTGTGTATGTATGTATGTGTGTGTGTGTGTGTGCGCGCGCACGCATGTGTGTGTGTGTGTGTGTGTGTGAATATATGTGTGTGTGCAATGTGTGTGTGTGTGTGCATGCATCTGTGGTAAGTGTGTGAGTATATGTATATGTGTGTTTGCCTGTATATGTGTGTGTGTGCGTGTGTTTGTGTGTGTGTGCATATGAATAACCATGTATGTGTGCGCATGCCCGCAGGCCCTTCACTGTGCCAGTCACCCACCTCCTGCAGCATGTCCTGCAGCCCCTTGCAGCGCCGGTCACTCTCCTCCTGCAGGACAGTTATCTGCTCCTGGCGGGCGGCAATCAGCTGCTCCAGCTGACCCAGGGCCAGAGTCAGGCTGCTTTCTGAGGCGGAGAAGTTGGCCCCTGCTTCCTGTATTGCCTGGGGAATAGGAGCCATGAGTTCACTGTGTGTGTGTGTGTGTGTGTGTGTGTGTGTGTGTGTGAGCAAAATGTGTGTGTGTGTGTGTGTGTGTGTGTGTGTGTGTGTGTGTGTGTGTGTGTGTGTGTGTGTGTGTGTGCGCGCGCATGTGCAAAATGTGTGTATATTAGTGTGTGTGTATGTGAGCAAAATGTGTGTTTGTGTGTGTGAGCAAAATGTGTGTGTGTGTGTGTGTGTGTGTGTGTGTGTGTGTGTGTGTGTGTGTGTGTGCGCGCATGTGCAAAATGTGTGTATATTAGTGTGTGTCTGTGAGTGTGCATGTGTGCGTGCATGCATACAAAATAAATGTATACATGTGTGTGTTTGTGCATGTCTGTGTGCATGTTTGGGGGAGGAGGTAAAATGCAGGGGGGGGGGGGGGGGGCACTACCTGTATCAGTTTTTCTCTGGCCTGTTGTGTTTCTGTTAGATGTGCCTGTTCTCTGTCCTCCAGTTTCTTCAGGCTGGTCTCCACCATTCTAAGGGGTGACACCTGGAAGCACACACATGCACAGGATGATGTACAGACATACAGAAATGTCCATAACAAGAAAAACAAAAAACAAACACAAACAATCTGAACACACATTTTGTATACTAAAAATCCCAGTGGAAATTACTCTTGACATACTACAGAAAGGCACCTTATTTTGAAGTCCCCTGTTTCAAATGGAATTGGAACAATGACACCATCAGACACTTTCCTTAACAACACATGAAAAAGTCTGTCAACTCACCTAACCACTAGTTCAGAGCTTCAACTAAAACTACATATAAACAGACCATTAATTTAACCATAAACTTCACACATAAAACCAGCCAGTTTGTTTCCTTTTACTTATCAAGAATCCAATCCATTCTAACAGCTGCCAATGAGTTAATAAGACTCTACAGGGAATCGGTATATTTGTGAAAACCACATACACACAAAATGGGTTTTTGTAGGCATCAAAGTGAGAACAGCGCCACTCAACTGTTTGAGAGACGATCTCCATGTAATCTTGCAGGACTGCAAGTTCTTGTTCTTTGGAGGCCAGTTTTTCCTCCAGGTGGCGCTGCTGAGAACGCCACCCCATCTCCTGTTCTCTGAGGCTGTCTGTTCTTTCTCTTGTCTCATATTGGCTGTGTATACAGACAGCACAGGCCTACATGAATGACATGTTGTGTATACAAACAGCACAGGCCTACATGAATGACATGCTGTGTATACAAACAGCACAGGCCTACATGAATGACATGTTGTGTATACAAACAGCACAGGCCTACATGAATGACACGTTGTGTATACACACAGCCACAGGCCTACATGAATGACATGTTGTGTATACAGACAGCACAGGCCTACATGAATGTTGTGTATACAAACAGCACAGGCCTACATGAATGACATGTTGTGTATACAAACAGCACAGGCCTACATGAATGACATGTGTATACAAACAGCACAGGCCTACATGAATGACATGTTGTGTATACAGACAGCACAGGCCTACATGAATGACATGTTGTGCATACAAACAGCACAGGCCTACATGAATGACATGTGTATACAAACAGCACAGGCCTACATGAATGACATGTGTATACAAACAGCACAGGCCTACATGAATGACATGTTGTGTATACAAACAGCACAGGCCTACATGAATGACACGTTGGTTATGGAAACAACCAACTTCATGAGCACACTTTGCATAGAATCTGAAGAATTAATATTGCACAATACATACAAACACTCTCTCTCTCTCTCTCTCTCTCTCTCTCTCTCTCTCTCAGCATGAATGTCTGTTCTTTTTCCCCCTTAACAATCAAATACTACTATGTTGGGTTTTTTTTTTTTGTTTGTTTGTTTGATATCACAGTCTTTTGTTTGACATCACAGTCTTTCCCTCAAATAAGATTACATGGCTTGGTGTTGTACAACGAAATAAAAGAAGCATTTTCATGTATGAACACACAACAAGTACGTAGAAAAGGAAAATGGGAGGTGAAGGAGATAGAGAGATAGACAGACAATCAGACAGACAAGCAGACAGACAGAGATGTAAAGACAGAAAGGCTCAGAGCGCCTGTAAAAAATATAAAGAGACATTAGAGAAACAGAGATATGCGCGTGTGAACAGTGAAACAGAGAGACAGAGGGAGGAAGACAGAAAGAGGAAAGGAAAGAAACTGGGATAAATATCTGACAATGAACAAGAAATCTGCCCAGTACAACCTGACTAACAAAATGCATTTCCTTTAACGCATACACTCCATATTGTGCCATAAGGTTCCAACAGCATGTCTCAGATCATACAATTTTGGGGAGAAAATAAAATAACACATGGGCAAAAACATGAACACTTTCATCAATCTGTAATCAAAGACAACAAATATTAAACATTGAGAAGAAAAAAATGACACATAGGCAGAAACATGAACACTTTCATCAATCTGTAATCAATGATTGTAAATATTAAACAACGAGAAGAAAAAAATAACACATAGGTAAAAACATAAAAACTTTCATCGATCTGTAATCAAAGATTGCAAATATTAAACAGCGAGAAGAAACAGTACCCTAAATAATTCTAAAGCCAACATATTGCAGACTCTTACTCTGATGTTTTTGTGCATACACACACAAGTGATCCATACACTGAAGAGGTAAAGGCTCACACAATGTGCTGATGGGGTAAAATCACAAGTGGTTTGTGTTGTGGGAACAAAATGGTACAGAAATGCCTGTTACACCATGTGCACCTCTCACAGCAAAGCAACACAAAGAAAGGCAAGCTGAAGAGAGTAATGAAGAGAAGCCATGAGAGAGAAACACACACACACACACACACACACACACACACACACATAGAGAAGAGACATTGACAGACAGAGTAGTGAATTGAGTTTTATCTTTAATTTTTCAGTTTTTTTTCTTTTTTTTTTTTTCTTCCCTCAGTTATATTCTTATAGATAAGTTTTCTAACTGGAATGACTAGAAGGGGATGGGTAGGGATGGACTTCATTTATGCTAGTATAACGTTATATTTCATCATCACACACGCTCAATAACATACATACCTAAATTATACCAAAAATTCCATTCACAGTCTTCATCACTTTTAGTGGCAAGACTTTAAACTGAAGAACAACGACAACAACAACACATAGAGAGAGACATAAGAAAGAGACACAGACAGACAGAGTGAGAGAGAGAGAAACAGACGACAGACAGACAGAGAGAGAAAGCTGGTTTCTAACTCCCTCCAAACACCAGTTCATTGCACTCATTCCATGGAACACCAGTCACTGACACATGACACAATTACTCTAAAAAAATTTGTCAGGTAAGTGAACATGTAATATATGTGGCTATGTAAATTCATGCAAAAAAGGTTTTTCATGTCTTCCAGCACAGTGTTATTACTCCTGTGCATTGGCTATTCATGCGATCTGTATGCTTTAAAAAATGATGACAGAAAAAGTGAAGGAAATATGCAAACATCGGTAGATTAAAAAAAAAAAAAAAAAAAAAAAAAAAAAAGATGATGTGGAAACACCCCAAAACAAAAAAAGACTGCCATAAAAAAAAAAAAACAGCAGGACAGGCAATAAGCATGGGAACTGAAATTTTTAAAAAAAGGTTTCTTACTTGCATGATTCTGCACCAAAATATGTCAATGGAAGAGAGTTAAAATCAGTTGCATACATAAAAAAAAATTCTATCCATGAAAAGTTTCAAGAAACTGCAAATAAACTGATAATGTTAATAATGTGGTTGAAAAAAAACACACAATAAAACTGATACTATCACTAATGTGGTTGAAAAAAAAACAAAACTGATGCTATCAATAATGTGTTGAAAAAAAAAAAACACAATAAAACTGATGCTATCAATAATGTGGTTGAAAAAAAAAAAACTGATAATCAATAATGTGGTTGAAAAAAAACGCAATAAAACTGATGCTATCAATAATGTGGTTTTTAAAAAAAAAAAAAACAATAAAACTGATGCTATCAATAATGTGGTTGAAAAAAAAAAACAAAACAATGAAAACTGATGCTATCAATAATGTTGAAAAAACACACACAATACTGACAGACCAGAACCTCAAACTTGCACTCACATAGTTTGTTGAGCTCTTTGTCTGTGACCGACAGCAAAAAAAAAAAAAAAAAAAAAAAAAAAAAAAAAAAAAATTCATGCTATTGACATTAACATCAATCGTACACAGACATTCCTGCTGCAGCTCTTTTGATTTTGTTTATGAAAAACCGACTGATCGTTTCGATCTGTTTATATTTGTTTGAAAATAAAGCAGACTGCTTGCTTCATATTGTTCTGAAAAACTGAACATAACACAGCATGGTGCTTCATACTGTTTAGAACTGTATGAAAGTTGACGCAAAAAGTGACTGAACTGTTTAAAAAATAGCACACTGTGGTTAGTTCACAAGGGTTCTGTCTGAAAATAACACTGTGTGGTTACTTCACTTCTTTATGATAATCTGAAAATAAATTGGTATGGTTAGTTCATGTTGTTTAAAACTGTCTGAAAGCAACAGTATAAATTTTCAGTGAACACACCTTCTGTCATCAGCATTTCCTACCACATGAACATTTGCTGCATTTTGCTTTATAACAATAAATAAAAACATCAGTTGGGTTAGATAGGAGCAAAATGTCTTTCAACTCTCACACCATACACACAGACACATGCATGCACACATGCATGCATGTACGAGCATGCTCACACACACACACACACACACACACACACACACACACACACACACACACACACACACACACACACACACTCATACAAACACAGATACACTCTCTCATACACCTACATGCACAGCTACAGACACACACACACTACTCTCATACACATACACGCTACATCATACATACTATGCCCACACACACACACACACACACACACACACACACACACACACAGTGCCTCACCCGGGAGAGAGTGCCAGACTGTCAGTGGACTGGTACAGCTGGGTCAGGGACTGACTGATCAGAGAGGTGTGGGATGTGCTGTGGGCCGCACTGTGGCACAGGCTCAGGGTGGACAGCGACTGCAACACCACCACACACGCACGCACGCACGCACACACACACACACACACACACACACACACACACAGGGCGGGCATTTCATGTTTGCCCACCTGCTCTCCCCAAATCACATCAAGCAAATAATCCTTATGACTCCAGTTACTCAGGTGGTGGCCTAAAAATGTCCGTAAGTGGCAGAAATTATGTATTCTGTACAGACTGTCACATGCAAAATCACAGTGCATAGACAAGTGCTGAATGAATCCATTACAAAGTGCTTGTCAGCCGCAGCTGCCATCTTTCATAACTAATCATGGTGTCTACACAATGAGTCATGTGAGTTCAATTTCAGGTTTTTGCTTTTCACACATCTATCTTCACAGCAAGACACGTGCTGTTTTCTGAGTAATGATTATGCACGTTTAATAAATACCTTTTCCTCATACTTACCTGTCCACACAAACGCCTTATTCCCACTTAGCATGAAACATCACCATATTCTCAGGATCTCCCAAAAAACAAAATTGGGAGAGCAGGCGGCTGTCTTCATGCAATCCCAGACAGGTCAGCGAGACTGATCACCTTTTATGAGTTCACACCACTGTGCCATATTAGAACTAGAACCATTTTCTCCTTTTCTTTTGCCTCTGCTATTTTTCCGACTTTCTGTGTGTTTATTTTACTGATTCCCATAAATGCCAGTTCTGGTTAGCTTTCCTCTTGGAGGGCAAAGCTTCTTATTCTCTGGCTTCTCAACTGGGAATTCCGGCCGATAATTCACAAAAATTTATGTTGCATCATGTTATTTTTTTGGACAGGTAAGTATGGGAAAAAGAAATGTTTCTAAAGTAGTTTACGATATACTTACCTGTCCAAACAGTAGGACACGCTTCCACCTCCATGCTTAGTCAGGAAAAGGTACAAAAACTGTCCTAGTTCTCATACAGCACAATGCTGTGAACTCACTGAGGCTGATCACTCTGGCTGACCTATTTGAAGATTGTAGAGAAGTTAGCTCCCTGCTCTCCCAATTTTGTTCGGGGTGGGGGTGGGGGGATCGTGATAATATAGCCTTGTTTCATGCCAAGTGGGAATGTGGCGTTTGTTTGGGTGGGTAAGTATGAGAAAAACACATTCAGTCAAGGTGCCTGATCCACTGCACAGAGACGGCCTTGTGTCATGCTGTGAAAATCCACGTGTGAAGAGCAAAAAACTGAAATAAGACTTGCACGACTCATCGTGAAGACATATTCCATCTTTCCATCAAATTTCCATAAAATCGTATCATTACTTTTTAAAGCAATCTACCAGAACAGATTGTGGATCTACCCTCTGATCCAGATCTGCATCACAAATCAGCTCAGGAAGTCAACGGGCCACATCCCGTCTCTTAATCAACTTTTTTTCTTTTTCCATTTTTTGGTAATGCTGCTTGATGAGAATGAGAATGAAGAAGACAATGCTACAGTTTCTATTCCAATTAAGACTGCATGACAGGGCTGTACTCTACACTTACTTTCATGATATATCCCAGCATCAACCAGGCCTGACAGATAGACACACCTGCAGTGTTGGTCAGGAAATTGAGCAACACTCTCAAACACTGGTTTAGTAGTTTTTGCATGACGTTGCATGCACAGCTTTATTTTTCCATCCCATGCAAGACACTTAGTGAAAGGGCCGAACAAACAAGACTTACACATTTCTGATCGAACATTTCTGTTGTTGTAGTCCAAGCAGAGGCATGTATCAACTTGTGTACAGTTTAACTAGGGAAAAATAACTTCCCAGAAAGTGATGACATCATTTTTGCACAATTGTGTGCGTGTTGTCATTGCTTGAATATCGCCTGACTACTTGTGTACAAGCTTTCATGCCGTATCTACATTATCTACAGGAAAATAAACCTAGTCAAGTTTGGTATTAAAGAATTGTCGGAAATTCACCTATTGTCATCTCAAGAGCATAGACATATTACATTTTTCACGACAGCCACTAATTATCAAACTAGCAGCCCCCCTTGTAATGGCCACTCAGCAATGCCGAACACATTGTTGCCAAACCGGCTTTACACAGATGACATTCAGTTCGCCGAGTACAGCACAGTTAGCTGGCTGGTGGGGAGCAGCCTGCAGAAAACACCCCTTTCCCTGACCTACATTCACAGCTTGGCCTCTGCAGCTGCAGGCGAGCTGTAAACTCCCCTGCCTCTCAAAACTAAGTAGCTTGCCCTGAACAGCTGTAGTTGCTGCTAGGCAGAAAACCAACCAACACAGGTGAAAACATCACCCTCTTGGTGGAGATAAACACACATAAATCAGTACCTGTGAACACGCCTCTGTCACTGACCTTTCTGACCTGTTTCAGCTTTTCTGCTTCAGCGGGGTAGTTGAAGCGAAACACGTTGTTCTTTCCCAGCTGAAGCAGTGCCCTGTCCAGAACACAAGCAGAAGACAGTGACTACGCTGATCATTTCTGAAAGGAGCAACAGAAGTCCAGCAGACATCAGCAGAAGACAATGACTACGCTGATCATTTCTGAAGGAGCAACAGAAGTCCAGCAGACATCAAGCAGAAGACAATGACTACGCTGATCATTTCTGAAAGGAGCAACAGAAGTCCAGCAGACATCAAGCAGAAGACAGTGACTACGCTGATCATTTCTGAAAGGAGCAACAGAAGTCCAGCAGACATAGCAAAAGACAAAGACTACACTGATCATTTCTGAAAGGAGCAACAGAAGTCCAGCGGACATAACACATGTCAAATCACAGAATGATTCTTCTGTTTCTACATAAACTTGCTTTCTATTTTCATTCAGTACACAAACCATGCTGGTAACTGGACTAAATTCAGGCTTGCTAAACAATATTCAGTGTGGCTAAAAAGATAAATATCAAACAGGGCCATTTTCTCTGTGACTGTTTGCACTGAAGAACTTGGACTTAATTTACCGTTATTCATGGAATCTAATAACTCTTGATGATGTACACATGTGTTTGTGGAAAAATAAGTCTTGAACATGGTTAGAGACCCTGAGCAAAAACTGATGTATAAAATCATTCAAAAACAACAAAATAATGAAAAATTCATGAAGAGAATATGAACTTGCAAGTAGCATTGTTCATGAAGAGAATATGAACTTGGAAGTAGCACTGTTGAAAAGAATTGTTTGCAACAATTCTAACATAAAAAAGGCAGAAAAACAGATACCATGATTTCTGACAAATCAGGAGAAATAACAAGGACTTAAGCTGAATGCTAAATAACTTTGTTCAGAATGCATGAAGCTGATTCCTTTCCATGCCTTTAAGACGTCGTCCCACGTAATTAAATCTTTCGAAAAATTTACAGCATCACAACAAACAATTTAATCAAATGGTATATATTTTGTTCTGATCATCAAAGTTTAGAAAAAAAAAAAAACTAGCCTAGCCTCCTGTGTCTCACCCTGGTTGAGCTGGGTGGGGTCTTTGGTGGGCGACCCATTCACCAGGCAGCTGGCGTTTCTCGACTGGGTGCAGAGTGACCACCCCTTCTTCAAACGTGATGACACAATGCTCAGGATGGGCGTCACTGCCGCAGATCACTGTGTTGGAACACACACACTATCACTGCGTTGGAACACACACACTATCACTGCCTTGGAACACACACACTATCACTGCGTTGGAACACACACTATCACTGTGTTGGAACACACACACTATCACTGCGTTGGAACACACACACTATCACTGCGTTGGAACACACACACTGTCACTGTGTTGGAACACACTATCACTGCATTGGAACACACACACACTATCACTGTGTTGGAACACACACTATCACTATGTTGGAACACACACTATCACTGCGTTGGAACACACACTATCACTGTGTTGGAACACACACTATCACTGCATTGGAACACACATTGTCACTGCGTTGGAACGCACTATCACTGCGTTGGAACACACTATCACTGCGTTGGAACACACACTGTCACTGCGTTGGAACGCACTATCACTGCGTTGGAACACACTATCACTGCGTTGGAACACACACACTATCACTGTGTTGGAACACACTATCACTGCGTTGGAACACACACACTATCACTGTGTTGGAACACACACACTATCACTGTGTTGGAACACACACACTATCACTGTGTTGGAACACACACTGTCACTGCGCTGGAAAACACACACTATCACTGTGTTGAACACACACACTATCTAATCACTGTGTTCGAACACACACACTATCTAATCACTGTGTTGGAACACACACTATCACTGTGTTGGAACACACACACACACACTATCTAATCACTGTGTTGGAACACACACACACTATCTAATCACTGTGTTGGAACACACACACTATCACTGTGTTGAACACACACATGATCACTTTGTGTACATCATATACCAATGTGTGTAAATCATCTCTTCAGATCACTGTGTTGGAACACACACACTTTCACTGTGTTGAAACACACACACTATCACTGTGTTGAAACACACACACTATCACTGTGTTCAAACACACACACTATCACTATGTTCAAACACACTATCACTGTGTTGGAACACACACACTATCACTGTGTTGGAACACACACACTATCACTGTGTTCAAACACACACACTATCACTGTGTTGGAACACACACACTATCACTGTGTTCAAACACACACACTATCACTTTGTAATGTAGTATACCAATGTGTGTATATCATCTCTTCAGGGTACTACAATGAAACACACACACATTATCACTTTGTGACAAACATGTCAGTGTGTGTAAATCATCTCAGCAGATCACTACACTGAAAAACACACACATTATCACTTTGTGACGAAATGTATTAGCGCATTTAAATCATCTCTTGAGATCACCGTGTTGAAACACACACATTATCAGTTTGTGATAAAACGTATCAATGCGTGTAAATCATCTCTACTGATCACTGTGTTGAAACACACATATTATTACTTAGTGATGAAAGGTATCAATGCATGTAAATTATCTCCACCAATCACATCACTAAAACACACACACATCATCACTTTGTGATGAAGCACGTCAATGCTTGGAAATCATCTCTTATGATCAATGTGTCATGCATCTAACGAACAATTATATTACATAAGAATATAGGTTTTTCTGGATTCTGGATTCAACATTAGAAAAGTACTTAAAGATTCAGAATCAAAACTTACTTGGAGAATATTGTATTCTGTGAATATCGTATTGTGGTGTAATGTACCAGGCAGGTTGTCAAGACTGTGCCCATACCTACATTGGCAAGACAGCAAGATCACTCACCACCCATCTACAGGAACACCAAAACCGATCTACCTCTGCCATACACGAAAACACCTACAAGCCACAGGCCACAGTTTCAGCCCCCAACAAACCAAGATCTTATCTACAGAGCCCTTCCTCACAAAAAGAAAAGTTAAAGATGCCATCGAAATGAAGACCAGACGTCCCAGTGCAGCAGCCTGAACAGACATCAAGGCTTTGAACTCCCCCCACCCCATCTACAATCAGATCCTGACAACCGTTCACCCACACAACAGTCGTCCCACCAGGCCTCGCTGCCACAAACAGCAACAGTGAGCTGATGAAGACAGGGCGACCCTGTCGAAATGTTCTCCAAGTAAGTTTTGATTCCGAGTCTTTAACTACTTTTCTAAAATCAGCATTACATTACAGGAAAATCAGATGCATGCATGCATGCACACACACACACACACACACACACACACAGATAAGCAAGCACACACACTCATGATAACATTAATTTACAAGATATCAATGCATATGTTGCACACAATGATAAAACAAAATTCAGCACAAAAAACAAGCAGAGTATTACGCTACACCAACCCAAGTTTCTGCTTTGTTTCTGTTCACTGTCTCAAATGATCTAACTGATATTCTTTTTTACCTCAGCATCATGTTTTGTACCCTCTCAATGGCGTTACTCCAGCACTGATGGAATGCACATATTATTATCCATTTTCATTGTTATTTTTCTCTTTGTGTAATACATCAAGCCAAAGGAAGTCATGAACCTTGTGTACAACATATAGTTTAACATAATGCCCATTCAACCCAGTCAAAAGAAAGGACTTACAGTAGTCCTGAACAAACATGCACATTTGCCATGAAGTAATGAAAAACAGTATCGAGAAGAAGAAAAAAAATCTACCATCAACACAAAAATAAAGAAAAAATTAAAAGAATTGCTTGACTACCACAAGCAAGCAATAGATGCATGCACTAGAGTTAAAATGGAAGGCCTTATGTCAAACACGTGAATTCAAATGATTTAAAACCAGACGTTTTTATCAGCCTGGCCAAAGCAATACACAGACATAAGACATGTGACTCACTATTTACAAAATGTCATGTCTACACAAAGGGATGCAGACACACAGACTCAAACTCAGTGACCATATGACCAAACAGGTCATAACTGTATTACATATCGACACAAAGGGATGCAGACACACAGACTCAAACTCAGTGATCATGTGACCAAACAAGTCATAATTGTATTACATATCTACACAAAGGGATGCAGACACACAGACTCAAACTCAGTGATCATGTGACCAAACAATCATAATTGTATTACATATCTACACAAAGGGATGCAGACACACAGACTCAAACTCAGTGATCATGTGACCAAACAAGTCATAATTGTATTACATATCTACACAAAGGGATGCAGACACACAGACTCAAACTCAGTGATCATGTGACCAAACAAGTCATAACTGTATTACATATCTACACAAAGGGATGCAGACACACAGACTCAAACTCAGTGATCATGTGACCAAACAAGTCATAATTGTATTACCGATGTCCTGTGCCTCCAATGACTGCTCTGTTCCAATCTTTGTCACGCCCTCCTGAAAAGTAGGTATCAAAGTTAGTAACAATGTATATGACTAAGAGACTGACACCTGACGAAGATTCAATAGTCAGGACTTACTTCATCATGATAACAATAACAATACTGATTATCTCAGACAATTGTTAAGAGCATGTTCCTATCGCCAACTCACGGCACTTTACAAAACCCACATTATGACTAGCATTCACTTCAATGATTTACTGGCTCTTCCCTTTCTCTCCTTTCTTTCTTTCTGCATACGCAGGTTGATACTCCTGCGGACATTGCCTGTACAGACAGGCAGTGGAGTTTTGTGTGTATGACTGTTTTCTTAAACCGCCATTAAGGCAGCCATACTCCATCTTCAGGGAAGGTGTATGCCATGTGTAACGTGTCATCCATACCAACGGCCAAACTGGCCTTCTCTTCCAAAAGTTGGTGATGGGATTTTACATGTGTGCAAGATGTTGTGCGTGTGTTCACACACGGAACCTCGGTTTACAGTCTCATTCAAAGGACTGTATGGTGAATGGAGTCAGAACCAATGTTAACTCCGAGGGGAAAATCCCCCTGTACCGAAATTCAAACCTACAACCCTTGGATCACAAGTACGGCGCTCTACCAATTGAGCTATTCCGGCCCCACTTACTGGCTCATATTTCAGGCACACAATGGCGTACATAAAAAACAGAAAAACAGTCCTAACCTTACTCATACATTCACTACTGACAGTCATGCCAGCGTTGCATATACTGCTTTTACAGGAAGAAGTGTTTCCTAGCCTGTCTTGAATACAGTGATGCAATCAGCGTGTCTGAGACACAGAGGCCGTTTGCCAAACAGCCAGGGCGAGGAAAGAAAAACGACCTTTGATCATGAGTCTTGGTTCTTCCTGTCGGCAATGGCAGACACAAGTATCAGAGACAGGCACAGCTGAGAGGAAGGTGTACAGAGGTGAAGTAATGCAGACAGACATGCAGGACACAAGTATCAGAGGACATGCAGAGTTGAGAGGAAGGTGTACAGAGGTGAAGTAATGCAGACAGACATGCAGGAGACAAGCATCAGAGACATGCAGAGTGGAGAGGAAGGTGTGTAGAGGTGAAGTAATGCAGACAGGCAGTCACGTCCACAGCCAGTGAAGGAACAGGCGGAAATTGATCTGCAACCTCTACTGAGGCATGGAGGATTTCAGGCCACAGGATGAAGTAGCAGAAATGTACACACTGTAGAATACACCTACGTTGACACCATCCATAACAAATACAACACCATCTCACGTTGACACCATCCATAACAAATACAACACCATCTCACGTTGACACCATCCATAACAAATACAACACCATCTCACGTTGACACCATCCATAACAAATACAGCACCATCTCACGTTGACACCATCCATAACAAATACAACACCATCTCACGTTGACACCATCCATAACAAATACAACACCATCTCACGTTTGCCCAGCCACCTGACACAATGCATCCACAAGATATCCACTTGAGCAGCTCCACAATAACACCACAAATACTTATAACACTGCTCAGTACTTCCATTTGGCTGCAACCTCCAGAAGCAACTTCCTGTCACTTTTTTCTGATAACAGTTACAATCATATGGCTGCAAGATCTTAAAAAAAAAAAGAAATCAAAATAATTTGTTCCGATTCTTGACAGTGAAAACAACACTGACAAGGAAGTGTCCTGAAATGAACTCTGTAATTCAATGTACTGTACCACACTAAATGCCAGGCGGTGATGGGAAAGTTATATACTGGGAAAACCTTTTTTAATCCGTTTTTTTTTTTTTTCATCACAAGATATGCACACAGAGTATGCCTGGCAGGACATGATTATGACAATCACCGACAGCGGTGACCTCTGACCTTGAGGTGGTACAGCATGACCCCAGTGCTGAGCACGTCGTCTTCCAGGCTGATCAGGTGGGGGTGGGACGAGTCCAGTACCACCCCCCTCCCCTCCTTCCTCAACTCCAAGTTCTTCTTCTCCTCCTGTGCCAGTGACACATTGCACCAGCGTCAATTAGAGAGAGAGTGAGACAGACAGACAGACAGAGAGAGAAAGAGAGAGGGAGAGAAAAAAAATGAGAGACAGACAGAGAGAGAAAGAGAAACAGAGAGACAGAGAGAGAGAAAAAATAAGTGAATTGGGATGGAAGAAACAGCTCAGCAAAAAGCATAGGAAGACGGAAAACAGAAAAAAAGGAGAAAATGCTCTGTGCCTTTTGTTGTGTTTGGACACAGATGTTCAAACTCAGAATCAGCATGCAGAAAGAGTTATAAAGAGCTAAAACAAAAACAAAACCTCACAATGTATGGAACTGCATGCCACAAGCCATGTCCTCTACTAAATTTTCAGATAAAGACGATAAATGCAGGTCCCCAGGTACACAAAACATGTCACAAATAGGATTCCATGTACACAAAAAAAAAAAAAAAAAAACAAACCCACATGTACACCCAATGAACTGCCCAGATCAAAGACTGAAGAACAACATGGCCTGACAACAAATCAAACATCAAGCAGTCACCAGCTGTTTACCTGCAGTATGGCCGCGCCGCCTGTCTCCATTTGTCCGTCCACTGGTCAGTCAGCACTTTCATCTGTAGCACACAACCACAAGACTCATTAACTTGACGCCCCCCTCGCTTGGAGCAAGAGCTAAACATGTTTCAACAGACTGTTGCTGCCAAACACAAGAAACCATCTTTAAAAAAAAAAATCATCATAAACATTAAAAAATAAAATGAGAAAAAAAAAGAAGAGACATTGTGCACTTTCTTATTCGCAGAACAAAGCCTTACAGAACAGTTGTCTTTTCTCTGATTTTACAAGGAAATTACACAAAACAAGGACAAGAAGAAGAAGAACAGATATTGTCCCGTCAATATACAATGAAAATTGACTTTGCACTGTATTGTCCCTGTCAATATACAATGAAAATTGACTTTGCACTGTACTGTATTGTCCTGTCAATACAATTGAAAAATTGACTTTAAATGTATTGTCCTATCAATATACAAAAAATTGACTTTGCAACGGTACTGTCCTTTCAATAGACACATTTGTTTGACTTTTTCTTTTTTGTATTTTTATTGTGTTACTTGATCCAGGAACAAAATGTCCCACTTTTTTTCAGCAATAGAACACGAATGCCCTCTTTTTTTTTTTTTTTGATTGGCCGCACTCATTTGGTTTTTTTTCTTGGTCTTGGGTTTTATGTTTTTTTGACAGGTGTCCTTTTTTATCCTAATGCACCAAATGGTCCTGAGTATGGATAAGTTACAATGAAAATTTTTTGGTTCTGGAGAACATTTGTTTCAACATCACTTCTTCACCATTTGTTGGAATTTGACTGCAGTCAATATACTTTCGATTTGATGCCAATGTTCAGGATACAACTGACTTTGGAGTTTTGGCATTTCCATACTTCACCTAGGGAGGCCGTCCCATGTAACCTGACAAATTTTTAGTGGAAGCCTTTTGTGTATTGAACGACAATTTTTTTTTTTTTTATAATGGGTTCCCATTTTTCCACGAAGTGCCTTACTCCCACCCATTTTAAAAATAACCATTTTATTTGTATGTTGTGAATGCTGATTGCATTTGGTTGTGTGCTTTTCAACCCGCCTGGAATGCGACTTTTGCTTCGTGCCTGGACCACACCACTGTATTTTGTTGTTGCCAGGACATTTTTTTTGGACAAGTTATTTTTAGCACATATTGTTGTTTTCATGATTCTTTTTTTTTGGATTTTGGTTTTACTTGGGTGGAGGATTCACCTTTTTTGGTTGATGTCCTAGTTTTTGTTGAAAATTTTTTTTGTTTTGTGATGGCCCAATCACTACCCAAGCTTCATTTTTTTTCCCATTGGAACACTTCTGTTGTGTTTGTTCTGTTTTGACTCTGCACTGTATTGTCCTGTCAATATATTTTTTGCAATGTACTGTCCTGTCAATATACAATGAAAATTGACACTTTGTACTGCATCATATTCTGGACGTTCCAGGATAAAATGAAAATTTTGTCCCACCAGCCAGCAATCCAAAGCTATCAGTGTCAGACTGACACAAAGCCCCTCATCAGAGGATACCCGGTGCTGATGCCGAGTCATTTGGTGGTGCTCACTGCCGCCACTTGTATGTGCTGGACACAACAAACACTCCTACTGCCAGCCATAATCACCTGACTGCGGAGCCACACACAATTAGTATTCCCCTCTGGAGAACATACTGTAACTCATCTCTTCTGGGATATCCCTTGGAATCTGACGATGCCAAATACCAAGATTTACGTAGGGAGAGAGAGGCAGGATGGTGGGTGGGGGATGAGGAGCAGGAGGGAGGCAGTGGCGTCACTCCTGCACCCTTCATTTCACCCCTAACATGAACACTGGGGTCACCGTGACAGCGGGGCATGAAGAGCTAGAGGCTTTTCTAAAAATAACCATTGAGGATCATGGTGATGAAGATGATGCTACAAAATGAGCACTTTGATGAAACTACCCACAGGCACTGATGCTGAGGAGCTGAAGTGGAAATAATCATTGTAGCATGGCATAATGGGTTACATAATCTGTTAAATATTTCTTCCCTTGTCTGAGGATTCACAAGGATTTCTCTGACTCCTGTCTTTTTTATTACTTTTTTCATTCATGATTGCCAACACTCACCTTGGCTTCCTTTTCATGTAGTTCTTCATGAACACACTGTCGTCACGGCAACATCCTAAAACAGAAAGTGTACTCAAGGGCACTTAACCACTATCATTACAGACCCCACATAAAAGTCTCAATGTACCACAGCCTCCCTTTCTAAGTGTAATCCACCACACACAATAATCCTAAAACCGCGTCTGATTTCTCTGTGACCAAAAAAGTGAAAGTTCATGAGTCAAATCATGATTTCACTCATACATTCCAGTGACTACTGTATTAAAACCATCTTTTAAATACTGCTGTATGTAACAAAAGATGTCACTTCATGGAAAAAAAAAAATCATAACTGACTTTGTGTCTATGAATGCTCATGAATTTTGTTTTCATATGTCTCAGTCAAACGTTAACATTGCTTTAAAAGATCGGTTAGTTCTATAAGGTGATGGTTATTGTCTGTTATTTTTTTGTGACTATAAAGGTGCTTTGTATCCTTATTGATCTAAAATGTTGAGATCAAATAATGAACCCAATGAGAAAGGTTGTGCAAGACAAATGCACATGTCACAGAGATACACAGACATATGAACACACACCTGCAAAGACATACAGATGACTGTTAAGAAAATTCACAGTAAGAACTAGGGTGAGTTACCCCTCAGTCAGGGAAGGCAGGTGGCAGGGAGCACACCAAAAGGGACCAGTTTATATCCTGTCAAATTGCTACTGCGTCTCTAGAGATGTGAAGGTATTAACACCTAGCTAGAGAACTTCTTTGGTCAGGTAAGAACACACACACACACACACCACACACACACACACACACACACGCACACACTCACACTTAACACATGTGTATACACACACACACATACTCTTAACACATGTACACACACACACACACTTAAACCCATGTGTGTACACACACACACACACACACACACACTTAACGCATGTGTACACACACACACACACACACACACACACACACACACACACACACTCATACACATGCACACGCACACACACTTGCTTTCATTTCACTATACAACACTCACAGCATTTGCAGCAAGCTGAGCTTTCAGCCGAGCAATCTCTTTCCGAAGTTCACAGATAAGTCGCACATTGGGATCCTGCAAGAACAATTCCAGAATGCAAAAAAAAAAAAAATGATCATCATCATTAAACCATACACCAGAATGCCTTTTAATATAACCTCATAGAAAGCCTTCCATCTCCTTTCACATTTCAATTCCAGAATAGCTCAGTTGGTAGAGTGCTGGACTCGTAATCTTGGTGATCCTGGGATTGCGGGTTCAAATCTCCGCCGGGGCGTTTTCGGTACAGGGGGATTTTTCCCTCAGAGTTAATATTGGTTCTGATTCCATTTGCCATACAGTCCTTCGAATGAGACTATAAACTGAGGTTCTGTGTGTGAACACACGCATAAAAATCTTGCACACACGTAAAATCCCATCACCAACTTTTGGAAGAGTAGGCCAGTTTGGCCATTGGTATGGATGACACATTACACACAGCATGCACCCTGATTTGAAAATGGTCGGACACCTTCTGACTGCTGATCACACTGTTCTGCCGTCAACCGTTGCCAGGCCACTTCCACTATCAGCTTTCTGTTTTCCACCTGCCTTAGTCCACCTCTTCCCATACCCCATACCTGGATAACCTTGACCAATACAAAGACACAACATCTCAGTAGGATTTTGTGCCACTTACATCCCATCCAGAGCAAGTTAAAATACCCCAAAAGCGTTCTTTTACTCTGCATAGAATGTAACTGACTCGCCAGAAAGAGTATACCATTGATGGCTTAGTGCTGCCTAAACCCAAACATGACTCAATTCAGTTTAACTCATTTCAGTAATACTTTACTAATCCACATGAAAATTCCCTCAGATATAAGAGCAGACTGTGCCAAAGTAAAGTGATTCAGATGTGATAAGTCAGCATGCAGAGTCAACACACTGCTGATAACAGACAACACTGATCAGTCAAAACCTCATTAACACACAGACACATGGACTCAAACTAAACTCACTTTTCTTCTTTTCTTTTTTTAGTAAAAGAATTGGCTTTATTGGCTTCATATTGTGCTGGGGAGGAGGGAGGTCTTTCTAAGAAAAAAACCACCCAGAAGTGTCTAACGTTACAAACATTCATCTGATCGTTGATGGGATAATTTGTTTTTTAAAAAATCCAGACTACCATCAATGACTACAAAGGGACCCAAGACTGGCACTGTGATGCAGGGCCACCATGACACCACCCCAACTTACTGACTTCTCACTGTGCTGGGGACCTAACTCTGTGCTCACACCACAGCTCACTGCACTGTGATGCAGGGGACCTAACTCTGTGCTCATACCACAGCTCACTGCACTGTCATGCAGGGGACCTAACTCTGTGCTCATACCACAGCTCACTGACTGGCACTGTGATGCAGGGGACCTAACTCTGCGCTCATACCACAGCTCACTGCACTGTCATGCAGGGGACCCTAACTCTGCGCTCATACCACAGCTCACTGCACTGTCATGCAGGGGACCTAACTCTGCGCTCATACCACAGCTCACTGCACTGTCATGCAGGGGACCTAACTCTGCGCTCACACCACAGCTCACTGCACTGTGATGCAGGGGACCTAACTCTGTGCTCACACCACAGCTCACTGCACTGTGATGCAGGGGACCTAACTCTGCGCTCATATCACAGCTCAACGCACTGTCATGCAGGGGACCTAACTCTGTGTTCACACCATAGCTCACTGCACTGTCATGCAGGGGACCTAACTCTGTGCTCACACCACAGCTCACCGCACTGTCATGCAGGGGACCTAACTCTGTGCTCACACCACAGCTCACCGCACTGTCATGCAGGGGACCTAACTCTGTGCTCACACCCACAGCTCACTGCACTGTGATGCAGGGGACCTAACTCTGTGCTCACACCACAGCTCACCGCACTGTCATGCAGGGGACCTAACTCTGTGCTCACACCACAGCTCACTGCACTGTCATGCAGGGGACCTAACTCTGTGCTCACACCACAGCTCACTGCACTGTGATGCAGGGACCTAACTCTGTGCTCACACCACAGCTCACTGACTGGCACTGTGATGCAGGGGGACCTAACTCTGTGCTCACACCACAGCTCACTGACTAGCACTGTGATGCAGGGGACCTAACTCTGTGCTCACACCACAGCTCACTGACTGGCACTGTGATGCAGGGGACCTAACTCTGTGCTCACACCACACATGTCACTACACACTGTATAGTCAGTATACACTCCATGACCACAGCAACGGTGGTCTGCACCACTCACCTCATTCACTGTTGGCTTGTTGATGATGTTCTTGGCACGGTTTGCGTACATCAATGTGCTGAGAGATTCCCCATAGTTCAGCTCCGATGGTGATATAGCTGGCAAAAAGTTGTCATGTACGCCTACAACTATTGATAACAATTGACAAATGAAAGCATCACAATACATATTAAAAAAGAAGAAAAAGTTCAAGAAAAAAAAAAGAAACTGCAAAACTGCAAAATAATTCATGAACACCAGCTGCTGTGGTACACTGCTAAGCACTGCGATTCCCAGCTGGGAGGCCTTGGGTTTTTAATTCCCATCAAAAAAAATAATAGCTGAAGGATTTTTTGGCCTGTGATTGGCTTCTCCCTGGAGCGGAGTTAGCTATGGGCTCAACTGGGAAAACTGGAACAACACAGCTGGGTTTCTTACACTGGAGGGATAATCCTCTGAGAGTGTTGCTCCAACTGATTGTATCAACACAGCAGGTGTCTGTATCTCTCAGGCCTGGCTGACACTGGGACATATGAATGTAAGCACCGGGTGCAGCCCTTCACAGCATCTTCTTCATCATACTCATCATTAGCATAAAAGAGTCAAGTTCTGTTCTTGTGATGACCTCAAGCTCTGATTTCCTCTCCATGTCTATGCCCTTGGTCAGGTCAGGTCAGGTCAGGTCAAGGTCACCAACATCGGTGAGTTTATTGGGATTGAGGTGGACGGAGGAGGCAGACCCTCCGAATGGTGGTGCTCACTCATGCTGGCTCCGCAAATAAACAATTACTGTTGTCATCAGGGAACTTGGATGTGGTGTCCTGTGTGTGACAGAGCAGAACAGGCACCACTCTGAACACACCCCAAGTGGCTCAGAATGGGGAGTCTTGTGTAGGACAGAGCAGAACAGACACCACTCTGAACACACCCAAAGTGGCTCAGAATGGGGAGTCTTGTGTAGGACAGAGCAGAACAGGCACCACTCTGAACACACCCAAAGTGGCTCAGAATGGGGCGTCCTGTGTGTGACAGAGCAGAACAGGCACCACTCTGAACACACCCAAAGTGGCTCAGAATGGGGAGTCCTGTGTAGGACAGAGCAGAACAGGCACCACTCTGAACACACCCAAAGTGGCTCAGTGGCCGGGCTGCGTCTCCATCAGTGAGTTGCCCCCTAAAGATTTGGCAGTGATTGCCCTTGCGGCACAAAACATGACACAGCAACAACAACAACAACAAAATTTACAAACACATGTTTTTTTCATCATAAGATGTAGTGATGACATTTTTTCACATCTTGACACTACAGAAAGTCTTGGGCTCAAAGTGTTTGTAAATGCTGATTCAATGTTTATGGGAAAACTTTGTTTCTGTTAAAAAGACTTCCACTGAGCCTATCAAAAGAGTAACAAATAATATGAAGAATGAGGGAAACAGAGAATGCAACATTAGCTACATTACACACACAAAAATGACAGCAACTACCAAAAAAAAAAAAAAAAGAAGAAAGCCCCACAGAAAACGAAGAGAAAGCGCAAATGGTGGACCATACAAATACTACAGTACACCATCAGGTGACTGACTGGCGATCATGATGGTCTTGGCGTTGCCGCCTAGGCTGTCCTTGAGCAGGTAAGTCAGCTTGGAGTCACGATACCGGATGAAACACGACGACCTTCGTGACCTTGATTTCTTCTCCGACATATCCGCTGGAACAGAGGACATGCGGTTCATTCCCTTTACACAGCCTTCCATTGAACAACCCCCCCCCCCCCCCCACCACTTTTTTCTTCACTTTACCTCACCAACTTCCGTAAAGCACAGACAGCCTTCTAAATACTTAAACACACGTGTTGCCAAAGTATAATCAGCACATTCACCGAACAAGGTGGGAAACAACCAACAATAATCAACTTTGTTCATTATTGTACATGACGCGGTCAGTGCGCAAGTTCTTGGAGTAAAGATGTAAGGAAAAGAAGACAACAAAAAAACAAAACAAAACACAAGGAGAAAGAAACAGCCAGGAGAATGTGGTAGAACCATACACATCAACAAAATCATTTCTGATTTTACGACCTTAAAGCAAACAGTAATTAAGTTATCAAAAGCCAAAAAAGATAAATGATCGCAGCCGCTGCTTGGACATATTGTGAGTTCAACTCACCCAAGGCAGAAATGACATTGCCCAGTGTGACCAGCGATTTGTTGATGTTGCCCCCTTCCTTCAGTCGCACTCCGGAGGACCCGCTGGCATTCACTCTCTCACTGAAACCCACCGTTCACACACACTCCTTTACCTGAGCGTTGTCTGTCACAGACACCACAGGTCACACACTCCTTTACCTAAGAGTTGTCAGTCACTGATACCACAGGTCACACTCTCCTTTACCTAAGAGTTGTCTGTCACTGACACCACAGGTCACACACTCCTTTACCTAAGATTTGTCTGTCACTGACACCACAGGTCACACACTCCTTTACCTAAGAGTTGTCTGTCACTGACACCACAGGTCACACACTCCTTTACCTAAGAGTTGTCTGTCACTGACACCACAGGTCACACACTCCTTTACCTAAGAGTTATCTGTCACTGACACCACAGGTCACACCGGCTCTTTTACCTAAGAGTTATCTGTCACTGACACCACAGGTCACACACTCCTTTACCTAAGAGTTATTTGTCACTGACACCACAGGTCACACCGGCTCCTTTACCTCTGAGTTATCTGATCTGACAGCTGTCAAGACTCACAATGGTAAACATGGCTAAAATTTGGATTTGCTCTGCCAAAGATCATTACAAAAAAAAAAAAAAAAACTATTATTTACCTTCTCACTGAAATCATAACAAATAATTTCAACTTCATGCATTTCTTCAGAAACCCATCTTCAATTTTTATGAAATTCTGGTATAAAGGTTTCAGTACACGATCTCCACTTATTTCTATTTCCCAGTTCATGTATTTGTAAACCATCACATATCGTACCTGCTTACTATGTCTGCTATATCAACTGTGTGCACAAGATGTTCCATTTCCAGAGACTATGAAAACACACACACACACACATACATACACACACACATACACGTGCACACACACACACACACACTCACACACACACACACACACCTCAGAGCAGTGTTGAAGAGAGGAATTTTATTACTGAACTAGGTTTTACACATACTCACCTGTCCAAACACCAGCTTTATCCCCTCTTGGCGTGGAACATCATCTAATCAGGATCCCCCTCCCACTTCCTCAACAGAAAATTTGGAGAGCAGGAAGCTAACCTCACTCACCTCAAATCCAAGTTAGCCAGCAAGAGTGATCGCCTTTAGCAAGTTCACCCCATCATAACATTCGAGCTAGTTCAGTTCACACACCATTTCCTGGTTAAGTAGAGTGGGAAGACAGTTACGTTTTTTGTAAAACTATCTTCAGCAGTAAAATACCTTTTTCCTCATACTTACCTGCCAAAGCAAACACCAGAACATCGAGAAGATGGTGGGAAGCATGCTCACCTGATGAGGGACACATTTTCCCTGAGCCTGAAAACACAGCCAAAACGCTGAGCGCCCGCCAGCGCCCGGTAAAACACGTGGCAACAATGGGCGCCGCCATGTTTCTCGTAGAAAAGGAAGTCTCGCGAGAACGTGACTTCCTTCTTCCTGTAGCCATTTACTTCCGTTTGCAAAAAAACCGCGAGTCGATACGTGCCGTGGTTCTCGAGTTACGAATTTTTAAAGTTTTGAGGTCGAAATGCCGTTTTTCACCGTGGGCTAACCTTGAGTTCTGCCGTTCTATAATGAGATTTAGTGATGGAGATACTGTGTTTTGTAGGATTTACGGCATAAGACTTAGTGAAAGTGCTGGGTAATGAAGCTTTAGAGTGACCTAGATTTCGACTGGGATGAAGTTCCAGGTATGATGAACAACAATTCGGAAGAAGTTCTGAAGAAGATTTTTTTTTTTTTTTTCCCCGAGTAAATGGCTCATGTGACATTCTTCAAACTTACGATATAGCAACATATATATTCGTAGGAATTTTAAAAAATTATTTCATTTCGTTATTTCCTTTCTTCTCTTTTAAAATTAATTTTTTAATGGGTAACCATGTTCAAATTACGGAGTTACTTACCTTGCCGACGGTTTTCGGTGTAACTAAGCTCAGATAAGTGCATACTGAAGAGGGGCCTGAAGCGGCAATGCTGTGACAACAGCACTGTCCACACAGAAAGGGCCAGTGCCTGTTCAGCAAGTGCATGCTGCCACCTGAGTAGGGACTATACCCCTGTGGCAGTCAACTGCCAGATATATCAGGTGTCTACCCCTCCCCCCCACCCCTGCCGCCATCCCCTAGACCCTCTCCTCTCAACATCTCCTCTCTGCACTGTCAATTCCACCTGGCGGGGGCAGTCTACAGGTGGAAAAAATCGTTTCCACCAGCCTTGCAGTGGCAGCACCCTCTACACTCTACAGTACACACCTGCCGGCCAGGTCCCACCAGGTGGATTTGCTCTGCTCTGCCGCTCACTCGGCACACCGTCCTCCAGCTTGGCCTGCAAACCAGCACACACCTTCTCCAACACTCAGGTACACACCCAACACACACACACCTTCTCCAACACTCAGGTACACACCCTACACACACACACACACTTTCTCCAACACTCAGGTACACACCCAACACACACACACCTTCTCCAACACTCAGGTACACACCCCACACACACACACACTTTCTCCAACACTCAGGTACACACCCTACACACACACACCTTCTCCAACACTCATGTACACACCCAACACACACACCTTCTCCAACATTCAGGTACACACCCAACACACACACCTTCAACACTCGGATACACACAGATCCAACACACACACCTCCAACACTCAGGTACAGACCCAACACACACACACACACCTTCTCCAACACTAAGGTACACACCCAACACACACACACCTTCAACACTCGGGTACAGACCCAACACACATTCTCCAACACTCAGGTACAGACCAACACACATTCTCCAACACTCAGGTACAGACCCAACACACACACACACCCCCTTCAACACTCAGATACACACAGATCCAACACACACACCTGCAACAGCCAGGTACAGACGCAATACACACACCTTCAACAGTCAGTTACAGACCCAACACACACACCTTCAACACTCAAGTACAAACCCAACACACACACCTTCACACACTCAGGTACAGACCCAACACATACACCTTCAACACTCAGGTACAGACCCAACACACACACCTTCAACACTCAAGAACAGACCTAACACACACACACACACACATCTTCAACAGTCTGGTACCCAACAGTGAACATATCTATTGTGGCTGACAGGCAAAACCTTTATCTCCTCACTTATCAGTCCAAAACAGTTGAAAACAAACAAAGCAAAACAAAGTCAGAGCAAAAACAGAATTACAGCACTGCCAAACGAAGGAGCAAACAAATTACAAAAACAAACACAACGCGTTTCGACATAATGTAAAATTGCATTGAGTTTTTTTTTTTTAATTTGTTTGTTCCTTTTAGTGACAGTAATTCTGTTTTTACGCTTGTCTCAATTTCCGCCTGTGGTCACCCCCATATTGAAACCAAAACAAAAGCAGTTTTAACTTCTCATCCTCACTTGCTAAAAAAAGCCTTTTTTTTTTTTTTTTTTTTTTTTTTTTTTTTGCATCATCACTAGATTTAACAGTAGACTAACAGATACGAAGTAAGGCTTCAGTCCAGTTTTGTTGAAAGTCACCAGTCGAGTTTCTTCACTGGCATTTATGGGAACAAAAAGCACATATTTCAATCCTACACAGAATCTATAAGAACAGCATACTTTATTGTGCTGATTCAGATCAAAGCAGGGATAGCCCAAATCAATTTTGTAATGTTTTATTGATGGGAAAATTATCAATGGACAGATGATCATCTGCACTCTGTTTTGAATCTATTGACTTGCAGTCACTATGGTCTGATTTTGACCAATCAACATACCTGAGTGAAGACAATGGTGAAGATGGCATGTGACCGACTGCTGACATCATTCATCAGAGTTGACGCTGTCACTCTGACAACCATAGTCACAAAAACTAATTACAGTCACAATCAATCATTTGTGGCCCAGTCAGCAATAGGTAAAACCAGTCTTCTTAGAAAATAAAGATCTCTAAATCACATTAGCATTAATTTCAGCAACAACAAAAAATTCAAATCTAATCATAACTATTTCATCTGTGCATCTCTTCTCCAAATAATGATGCTGTACAAACATAAGATAATGAAACATGAGTTTTTTAGTGGAAATCATGGCAACAGGATTTCAGGGTCATATTCTTTCTGGGTTTCAATGATTACCAGCAAACCTATACAGTCAAACTGTTCTTAGCATTTGTATACATGTATACATTCATTTATGTATGCATATCACACACACACACACACACACACACCCACACACTCAAATGGTTGCACACACACTTGCTCTCGCGCTCTCTCATTATAGACTTACTTACACAAGTTAATTTTCAAATCATGAAATCATTCTCATGATTTGTTTTTCAACCCATTTCACATTTCACAGCCAGGACAGCAACACAAATCCTCACCAATTTACATGCACATCACTTCACCCATCGACAGAATCAGAGTACAGAATGTAACAGCAGCATGTCCACAACCATCCAGTGTCACCTGTTGATGTTGCCTTTCTTCATGAGTTTGAATGACGCCTTCATGGCTGACCACCGTGTGCTGCGACAGACCTGATCCACACACAGCAGAGACCATGAACCCCCTGTCCAATAACAATGTCAACACTGCTCTGCTTTCTCTCTTTCTTGTCCACATTTCCACTGTCCCCATTTTATCTTGATTTCTGCCAGATTGCGTTCTTTAGATATATTCACTCACTACACAAAACGCACCAATCACATCACATTGTAAGGAACGGCCACTACCATACCCATCCCCAACACATTCAAATGAACAACAACAACAAAATGAACATTTGTACATGGACATCAGACAGACTTTTTCTTAAGTTAATGCATTTGTGTTTTCCCCTCAAGTGATATGACATTTTTCATACCAAATACTAAAGCGAATATTATGAACTTACATACATCTAGTGGGATTCTGACTTAAAAAGAAAACAAAAGCTTTAAGAAAATTCCCACTGAATTCCTCTCAAGTTTTCCAGCAACCTTACAGATTGTTCATCTTGATTTACGTAGAACATTTCCTTGAAAAGAATGGGATTTTGCCAATCTTTCAAGCTGGTTTCAGAAAAGGGAGGGTGTCACTGATCATGTTAGTCTTTTAGCTTCACACGTCAAAAAAGCCTTGGCTAAGCGACACTCCACTTTAGCCACGTTTTTTTTGATATTCATAGAGCGTACGATTCCGTTTGGCATTTTAAATTATTGTCCAAGGGCTCATGAAATTGGGATTAAAGGTCGTTTCCACATGTTTTTACAATCGTTTTTATCTGGGAGAACGCTACAAGTAAAACTAAATGGTGTGCTGTCAAGTACAAGATATGTTAACATGGGTGTCCCTCAAGGAAGTGTAATTTCTCCAATCCTCTTCTCATTGATGCTTTATGATCTTAACCAGATTGACACAAAAAAGGGGCAACTTTAGCTGCTTATGCAGATGATATTGCAATGTGGAAAAATGTAGATTGTAATTTTACAAAAAACAAAATCAAGCGTAATAAAATTGTTGAACAGTTTCAGTTTGCGGTCAGTAAACTTGTTAATTATTTGAATTCAAACGGTTTTTTACCTATCAACGGACAAATCGGTTTTTATAATATTTACAAAAAGAAAAATATCGATTTTGAAGGTAGGGATGCTGTAAAAGCTCGTGGAAAAGGCAAGAAAGAAAATTGCGTTACTACTGCGTGTCCTAACTGGAATCCCTCTAATAAATCATGGATCCAATCTTATCCATGTCGCCTTAGGGACAGTTCGTTCGATTGTAAGTTATGGTCAAGAAGTATTTTTTTACTGCACCAAAGACAGAGTTACATAAGTTAACTAGTATTGATTCCTTAGCATTTAAAATTGCTCTGGGGCTTCCAAGATGGGCATCAATTGATATGACGTACAGAGAGGCAGGAGTTTTGCCTTTAAATGAACATAGGATGCTCTGTGCTTGTAACTACTCAGCACGAGCAAGAACAGTCCCTAACTCAGTTACCTCTGAACTTGATGAAAGCACCTACGTACGTTTCTAGAGAGATACGGAATAAAAGGGCATATACGTCATTGTTTGATTATGTCTCCTCTTTTTACATGCATGCGACTTTTCGTTTGACAACATTGTTAAAATAACCAAATACCCTTT
Source organism: Conus betulinus (assembly GCA_016801955.1). Lineage (NCBI taxonomy): Eukaryota > Metazoa > Mollusca > Gastropoda > Neogastropoda > Conidae > Conus > Conus betulinus. The sequence goes on along the minus strand of JADBJO010005011.1, from coordinate 1,773 downwards.
CCCCCTTTGGTTGATGAAACAAGCAGATATTTTCTTTCTATTCCTATGGTAATATTACTAAAAATGAGAATCCACTTTTGCTTGCTTCTCTTGTTAAAGAATTGATTTACACTGAATATGAATCTTATCTGCATATTTTCACTGATGGTTCAGTTTCGTGTACTTCTGAGGTTGGTGCTGCTTTCGTGATACCTTCCCTTAACATTGAAAAAAGATTTCATATTACCAAAGGTTGTTCTATTTTCACTGCCGAGTTATTTGCTCTTATGAAAGCTATTGATTTCATTCTTGATATGCAAGTCTTACCAGAAAGAATACTGATTTTGTCAGATCCAAGTCTGCTGCTTTAACGGCTTTACACACCGTCAAAATACATCGAGTCGTCCTGATCTCATCAGTGAAATTTTATTTTCAATTCACCAGTTAATGATGCGAGGTTCTAAAATACATTATTATGGGTACCCGGTCACTGCAATCTTCGAGGGAATGAACTGGCTGATACCTGTGCAAAAGAGGCTTCAATGTGCAAATCGAATACAGTTTTATGTGATATTCCTTATTCGCTTCTTGAAATAAACAATATGCTGACAAAAGCACTCTGGGACCAGAGAAGAACACAGTACCTTGAAGTTGCCATTCAGAAGAACAGATGGGATCTTACTGCCCCCAGCAGTCATTGTATAAGTCCGCCAGGTTCTATTCCGAATCGAAATTTATTGCACAGAATACGGGTGGATGGTTGGTTAGGCAGGTTTTTAAAACCATCTCCTTTGTGTGTCTCTGTGGTCAAAACCTTAATGTATCTCATTTTTTACTTGAATGTTCCATAACAAAAGCGTATTTTCAATGTCTTCATGATAAATTTTTGTCTAAAAATCTACCTTTAACATTGCATAGTGTGTTTTTGTCCCAACCCAGAAAATGGGTGGAATCTAGCCAATTTGCTGTAATCTGATCAAGTCTCATCCACTTGGCAGATATTTCTAACGGATTTTTTTTTTTTTCTTTCTTTTTTGGTTAGTGGTCTGATGTACACGTAGAGCAAAGAATTTGTTACATGACATAGCTGTCCGACTCTCACGTGTACTAGGTCGCATTATTCCATTTACGAAACTTTGGCATAGGCTGTGCGCGCGCGCTAGAGAGAGAGAGAGAGAGAGAGAGAGAGAGAGAGAGAGAGAGAGAGAGAGAGAGAGAGAGAGAGAGAGAGTTTGGCATGTTTTATAGTGAGTGCATGTTCTGCGTACGTCTACATCTTTTATGTGGATAAGTTTTGAGAGTGTGTGCAGGGGAGGGGCGGTTTGTGTGTGTGTGTGTGTGTGTGTGTGTGTGTGTGTGTGTGTGTGTGTGTGTGTGTGTGTGTGTGTGTGTGTGTGCGCGCGCGCGAGAGAGAGAGAGAGAGAGAGAGAGAGAGAGAGAGAGAGAGAGAGAGAGAGAGAGAGAGTTTTTGTCAATGAGTGAATATATGTGCGTGCTCGCACGTGAGTAGGGAGAACGGGAGCGTGATTTGTGCGTGAGTGTGTGTGTGTGTGTGTGTGTGTGTGTGTGTGTGTGTGTGTGTGTGTGTGTGTGTGTTTGTGTGTTTAGGGGGCGTTTTTTTTTTTTTTTTTTTTTTTTTTTTTTTTTTTTTTTATTGGTGTTCCTCTGAGAGAGAGAGAGAGAGAGAGAGAGAGAGAGAGAGAGAGAGAGAGAGAGAGAGAGAGAGAGAGAGATTTTTGATTCTCAGTACAGTTAAGATGTAATTTGGTTTTATTGTTACAATTTCTGATTTTA